>VZTB01006146.1:18914-58498 GCA_013397245.1 Thryothorus ludovicianus | reverse complement strand
CTCCGCAACGGCTTCGTGCGCGGCCCGCCGGGCAGCCAGGTGTGCGCGGGGGAGCGAGGGTGCCGGGGCGGGCGGGGAGCGCGGCGGCGGGGCCCCGGAAGGCACCGAGGTGTGGCTCTGAGGGATGTCGGCTGGACGCAGGTGGTTTGTGTCGCGGCCCTGGGCTGGGGAGCGAGGGCAGCGCCCGGGGCCGCTCACTCACCGCACTTGTGGCGGCGTGGGAAATGACTGTCCCTGGAGTCACGGCTGTAACTTTCCTGCAAGGCTTTTCCTGGTGGCAGAGCTTTGAACTTAAACCTCGCTGTAGCACAGTAGGTCTGTGGTTTAGAGGACAGGCTTTTAGCAGTTCTTCACCGCTGTGTAGTTACAGGTGCGACGCGCGGGGCTGTGGTGCAGGCAGCCTTGAGCAGGGACTTTCCTCTAGAGCAGAGTTGGGGTTAACGCAGCGTTTCCGATCTGGCTGCATTAACACCCTGTCGTGCAAGTGTGTATTTGTGCTTGCAGACTTCAGTTGTTTCTTTGCAGAACACTCGAGTTTTACAGTGTATCAGAATGCAGTGTATTACAGTGTGAGGAGCTTAGAGGTTGCCATGAAGTCAGCCTCAGCAGAAGGCAATAGGTTGTGTTTCCTTGAACACTTCAAGCTGCTTGAGAAAAGCCTGCCTCTGTCATCATCTCTCCCGCTGCTTCTGTTTTCAGTCCTCTGCTGGCCCTTCTATTTTTTCAGTGCAGGCTTGTGCACTCACTGTATCAACTGGATTGAGAACTGATGCAGGGTAAGACAAAACTTTTTTTCCCTGAGTTAACTTTAACTGAGAGTACTCGCTGTATTTCTTTGACTGGATGGATGCTCAGTCTTGCTGTGGCCCTTGGGAGCTATAACACAGTACTGGAAGTGAACAAATGGAGGGAGGTACAGCACCTTCATTTGGCAGCAGTGTCAGCTTGTACTGGTTCAGGGAGCCATGGCTTTGGTAGTCTTGCCGTGCAAACACCAAGCACTGCTGCCTGTAAAGCCTTACGTGCACATCTTTGTAATAAGACAAGGCGTGGTGATGGTGAGTGTTATTCTGTGAGTGTTTTTCTCCACCCTGTGCTTTCTAAAATAAGAAGGTCTGAATACAGTTATATTCATCTAGAAAAACAGAAAGTGGAGTAGGGAAGCATTTTCCTCCAGGACTTTGTTGATCTGTGTATCTAGAAACATGGGTGATATAGCGTGTGAACAGAAAAAACCATAGACGTCAAACTGAGGAGGCTTAAAAACCTTGCTGGCTTATGAGATGTTCTATTCACTTAGTAGCTTGCAGGTGATACTGTGCTCAGATATGATTTGGAGACCTGAGGCATTTGAGATAACTGTATCCAAAGCAGGTCAGGGTTCCCTGGAGAAGTGGTCATGAGAAATCTTACCAAAACACCAAAGTGTAGTGGCGCTGTCAGAGGATATAAGAAGAGTGTAGGAAAGCTTGATGTCTTTCTGGCAGCTGCTTGCTGGTCAAACAGAGGTTTATAATTAGGAGTATTACATTCTTTCCTCCATGATTTTATGTGGGCTAGCTTTATGATAACTTTCGAAGCGAGGGTCTGAATGTTAGAACTGGACTGGAAGAAGCAACTGTTCAGGGGAACTAATTATGTCCAACTTTCTCAGCATTGGTGGTGGGAAGCTGCCAAAAGATATGTTTGTTGATGTATCACAGATTTGGCTACTTGATTGGGCTTTTGCCTTTTCAGTTTTGTTTTTTGGACCTTTCTACAGAAGAAGGGAAACGTGAATACTCACTTTGTGTTGGATATATTTTTCTGTGTAGGTATATACTACCTACATACCACATATAGCACTTGAGAATCTGCCGCTGTTAGCTGTAGCAAAAAGGAGGCAGCTTACACAAAAGAATGTGATTGTTGCTTAGTAGGAAAAAAACACAGACAGAAAAGTAAGGATGAGGAAAAGAACTTTATTAAGAAAACGTTTTATGGGTTTTGTGTGAGAAATAAGAGGCAAAAAGATCTAGCTAAAATGATGGAGGGCAAGGAAAGCCGTCAGTTTAAAGAAATGTTGCAGTCATTCATTGACAGTTTATCTGGAACACCATGGGGCTTCTGAGGGGAGAGCTTAGAGACAATAGTGCTTTAAAATGCCCTCCAGTAGGGCTTGATAGTGCATGAAAGCTTTACCCATTTTTAACGGTGGAAAAAAAGGAGTCCTCTTCTACCTAGGACATTTCTGCTCAGGTTATCTATGTAAGTTTTGGTTTTTTAAATTCCTGATTTGTTTGTTTATGTTGTTTTGGGGGTTTTTAGCCTAAAAAAATTAAAGCTTTAATTCAAAGGTTTCCTTATGATACTCCCTCCACTAAGGATGGTATTTGACATAGGGCGGGTTCTTTACTCTTACAGCATGAACAGAAAAGGATGAAATTGTTCACTTAATTTTCAAAGAAATTGTATTTGTCTTCTGAACTGCTAAACCTCTTCAGGAAGAGGAGAGGGAAACTTGCTGCCTACTGAAACTGTGCAGTAACAGACTTTGGCTACCTTGGAGATTAATGAAATATCATCAGTGACTAGGAAAGTGACCATTTGAAGTTAGGGTTCCAGCATAGTAAAAACATTCTGCTGGAATACTAAGATAAATTCCAGCTCTTGTCTTTGCTGAGATGTCTTGAGTTCAAATTACTTGGCTTCTGCTTGAAGTTAACCTGTTTAGAGATTGTTGCCTTCACTGAATTTCAAACTCATTATTAAAAGAGGTTGAAGAACTATATAGAAATTGAAAATTGTGGAATGTTGGAGATAAGTGACTTATTTCTGTCTCTGTACAGTTAAGGGAGCTCATGGTTTGAAACAATAGTAATTTATGGTTGGGCTTAAAATTAATTTAGAACTCTGGTATAATACTGCACTATGTAAGATAAAAGCCTGACATCTCAAAGGGCACTGTCATGATGTGAGGAATTGGACATAGGAGAAAGAGAGCAAATCTTAGTAAAAGAGGTGTGAAGTTACCTCTTCAAGTTGTGCATGATTTTGCTTTTTATGCCCTTCTGCACTTTTGGGGAGATTGTTGAGTTCAACAGAAAAATATTGTCTAGGAGCTATCAAGAGACTTGTTGGAATAATAAGTGGGGGAAAATTGCTTTTTATTTCTGTAATGCAATTTTAAACGGGAATATATTTCTCCATTGGAATGTTTTACAAATGACTAACGGTTTTCCAATGCTGCATCTGAAAAGATTCTTCTTGCTTAGAATAGGGAGATTGGGACATCTTTAATGGGAGAAGATACCCTTATTATCCAAGATAATTTATTTGAATCCACCTATTATTGTGAACAAATTCTTAGTAACGTGGTTTTGTTTTTTTCTCCTTAATTGAGCTTCTCACATTAGAATGGTTCTGTTGTGCTTCTAGACGTTAAAGAAGTAGCTTCAACCTAAAAAAAAAAATCAAAATTGGAATATAGGTTTTAGATATCAAGTTCTTAATTTCTGTTATGTGCAGTATCTCCAAGTCAGTTACATGGGAGCCGTAATTATATAAACAAATTTTAATTTCCCTGATGTTTCTAGAAGATTTTCAAATGCCATCCTATAGCAACTTCCAGATAACATACATGCCTTTGTAAACAAGGTCTTGTACTGCTTCCTCAGGAAGACAAGGAATAGTTTGGTTGAGAAAAGTGGGAGGACTGTGGGATTTGCATTCCTTTAAGACTGTCACAAGTCCTGAATTCTTACAGTTATTAAACTGATCAGAATGGATATTTCTTTCCTGGAAGCTTTGGTGTGGACATACAGAAAACAGTTTGTGTAGTTTTGTGATTTGTGTTTTCTCTTCGTAATTAGAGCAAACTGCTTACAGTTCATCTTGTGGGATGCCTCAGGATGCAGGGGAACAATGGCTTCATCCTGAATTTTAAGATGCTTTTGCTGGAATTCACGTTAGTGTAGTTTCTTTTGGAGAGCACACTTAAGATGACTGCAGCAGATACTTCAAGTTCTTGCTCCAAGTGATTTAGTGGTGGCAGTGATGTGGATCTTATTTCAGATGAAAGTTAAGATAAATGTATTAAATACCCTATCCACTGGTGTAAAAAGGAATTAGAGTATAGAATTGTGAGATTTTTTCATGTCTGTGTGCAAATTTAAAATTCAAGTATTTCTGATGGAAAAAAAATGATCCTGAGAATCTAAATCTCATTAGTATCTTCATGAAGAAGCAGTTGTTCCCCCTTACTCAGCATTTGGGAGACTGCATCCTGCAAATGGTGTCCAGTTTTGAGCTTCTCCAGAAGATGCTGACTTAACCACATCAATCTGTGAATCCAGTGGAGGATCCCCAAGAAACGAAGAGGCTGCAAGAGCTGGGTTTGCTCAACCTTAGGAAGAGAGAAGGCTTAATGAGCTGGCTGCAGGACATAGAGAAAATGGGGCCAGATTGGAATGAGAGGCAACACATGTAGTTTGGAGGAATGGGAAATTTCAATTGCACAGAAGGAAAATAATTTTTCCACGAGGGTGGTAAAATGCTGAAAGAAGTTGCCTAAAGAGGTTTTGGAATATCCATCCATGGAGCAGTTCAAGAAGTTCAAGACCGTTGGATGTGGCCTTTGGCAACCTGTTGTAATGAGGATGGCTTTGAGTTGGAGCTTGGACATGATGGCCACTGGAGGTCCCTTCCAACCTTGGTTATTCCATATTTACAGAGATGAACTCACAGACTGCACAGGAGAGTTTGTCCAGGTTTAGACATTAGCATTTAATCCCTGAACCCCTGTAAAAATATGCACCTTGGGGCTTATAGCTTACATCAGACCCAAGGAAAGAAATTACTACTTTCTGACTCTTGCTTGGTTTTATGATTGACTGCATTTATTGTGTCAGTAACATAAAACTGAAGTGAAGAGAAAGTTATCTGATCTAAAAAAGATTGCAATCATGTTCAGGTATTTTAATTGACAAAAGTCTTGTATTTTTGAAAAAGTACCTGTGCACAAAGATCTTTCTCTACTACCAAATTCAGTTATAAAAGATTATAAGCCTGTGTGGAAGGAACAGCTACTCAACATTTTTCTTGGCTAAATGAATATTTGAGGCCATCATATTAAATTAGTAGGTGTTGTGCCAGTGTTGTTCTTGTTGAGAATTCGTGTGTCTGTGCTGGTATAGAAACAAACGCCCATGTGGCTGCTGATATGATGGGCTTCTCTCAGATTTGATTATGTGCTACTGAGAAATTAGTTTGGGTGAAGTGTTAAAATCTATTCATTTTTTTTGACTGCTGTTTCAAATTTAGCTGATGGTAAGCCTTAAATGCTTTAAGAAATTGTTATAAATACATACAAGTTAATTTTTTTTTTACTATATCTACTTGAGTGATATGTTGTATTTTTCTGTCTTAATTGTACAACAAAAACAATGCTTTTTCTAAATGTCATGCTTTCAATTTGTTCGAGGCAAAAAAGCTTTATCTGAATTATCTATTGACTTCAGTTTCTCTAGGTGGAATATAAAACATTGGCCCAAGTTCAGTGAGGTTCCCAGTTTTTTGTTTCGCCATCATTAAGAAATAAATCCTAGAAAAAGAGCTGTTTTTAATTCAAAAGTACAATTTTCAAGAATACTGATAGTTGAGAAAGCAGGAGTAGGATAGTTTAGGAAGTAAAGGGGTTTAATGTCTATAAAAATGAGAGCATATTCTAAAATATATCAGGAAATGCTTTCAGAGGTATCTGAGATCCTGGAGATTGACGTGTTAGGGAAGCACTGCAGCCCTTTTATGTCTTTGGAAATCTTTATTGTAAATCATGTTTGGTATTCTGTATGCCTGAAATCTACTGAACATAACAGATAAAGTTATGTATAAGGCTTAAGGTAATTTAAGGTAAAGTGTCAGAAAAATATTATATTCTTAGTAGAATTCAAATTGTCACCTATATGTAGCAAGCAACAAACCCCAACATTAATTGCATCCTTTACTTGCTAATGGGGGGCAGGGGAGAACATAAACCCAAACAACTTTTAAACATTATGAAGGTTTACGCTGTTTTTGTAGATGTGGTAAGTGCATCTTAAACAAGGACTGTCAAATTTGTCGTGACTTGTTGTAAATAACAATATTTGATAATACCTGTCAAGAAGAACAAATCTTTAATTAGGAATATTCTCTTAAAGCCTGTTTTATAAAACAAGTTTATCTCTTGTGGGCTTTTTTTAAAGCTTAAAATGTGATTCAAACCAGTTAATTCTAATTTTGTTAGTAAATGCTTGGTCTTTTTGCCCATGCAACAATCTGAAATTTGAAATCTAAGCAAACCAGTGCAAGGAAGAGGGCTAGAGGTGACAGTAAAATTACCACAGAATATCTAACAGTTTAGAGCAGCTGCCTTCATGGAATTCTCACTGCTGTGTTTCTGTAGTGCTGATTTCCTCAATCCTTTGTAATGAATGTGACCACTTTTGCATACGGAGGCACACTCATGGATGTGGTCTTTCACACTGTATTTCTAAAAATAGAAGTGGCAAACCTGTTAGTAAAATTTCTGCAGCATGTGTGGTATGTGGCAATGAGAAGCTACTAAATTTTAATAAGAATTTAGCAAAGTTGTGTTCCAGCATAAATAATCTTTTTAATGTGTTTACATAAAGTCTGCCAGGTTCGTCTGAATTTGTTTCTTTCTGTCAGCATGAAATGAGGCAGCCTCTCTCACACAGAGTGCTGGACCTTTCCTGGGCTAGCAGCAATAAGCAGTTTCCATGTACTGCTCTCGTGCTGTGTGCAGCAGGTATTGCACTTGCAGCATCTTCTCTCCCTAAAGTCAATGCCTGCAATGCAAGGGGTGTACCCAAAGGCCTGTGGTAAATCCTGTGTGTTGTCTACGGTAGCATCTGCAAGTATTCCTGTGTTTGTGCATGGCTTTTGTCTTCTCACTCACAAAGGATATAGGGAGTGTCCAAAGGAGGGCTGCAGAGATGGGGAAAGATCTAGAAGGAAAGCTTTATATTTATGAAGAGTCACGGAGGTCACTTGGTCTGTTCAGCCTGGAGCAGAGGAGGCTGAGGGCACATGCCATTGCATTTACAACATCCTCACTACGGGAAAAGGAGGGGCAGGCTCTGATCTCTTCGATCTGGTCACCAGTGACAGGACCCAAGGGAAGGGAATGAAGCTGTTCTGGGGCAGGTTTAGGTTGGATGTCAGAAAAAGGTTCTTGACATAGTGCGTGATCAGGCACTGGAACAGTGACCCAGGGGAGTGGTCCCAGCACCAAGCCTGACAGAGTTCAAGCAGCTCTTGGGCACCTCCCTCAAATGGACGGTGTTACTCTTGGAGTTGTGCTGTGCAGGGCCAGGAGTTGGACTCGATGGTCCTTGTGGATCCTATTCAGTACATCCTGTGGTTATCATCAGACTCTGGTGTCCTGTTCAGACCAGCAGGTCCTATCTAGCAGCAGCTGTGTGATGCTGCTGCTGCTCAGTACCTGCTACAATACTGTTTCAAGTGCTTTGTTTCCCAACACAGGCATTACCTGTGGCTTTTTCTTTGCTGCCTTCTGTAACCAGCTGAGTTGTGCTCTCTGATTCTGCTGCACTTGAGTTCCTTAATGTGATGGTGCTGTCCTGCATACAAGTACTCTGCACAGTGCAGGACAGAGAGATGTAGGTGAGCATATGCGTGCTTTTTTTGAACCACGTGCTTAACTGAACTCTGACTTTTCTTTATTCTTGGATATGCTGTATATTCTACTTCAAAGGTCATGGCTCACTTTATGATCATAAGATTTGTTGAAATCATAAAAGTCTTAATCTTCCACGCCTTTTTTCTCCTCACAATAAAAAGAAATGAAGCACTGAACTGTAGCCACCTTCTTTCTTGGTCTCTGAAATTAAAATTTGTGTTCTTTTGCAGCAGCTTTGGAGCTTAAAGCATGTAAGCCTTCATTTGAAGGCTAATGTGTGGATTTATAAGGCATTCTTAGAAAAACAAATAGACTTGTATTTAATGTGACTACAAATGTCTCTTCCATAGTCAAGTTCTAGAGGTTTTTTTATGGTCATGTGTTTCGTGAAGAGTTTATGGAATTGCATTCTGTCTTTAATTTTTTGAT
The DNA here is from genome assembly GCA_013397245.1 of Thryothorus ludovicianus. Taxonomy (NCBI): domain Eukaryota; kingdom Metazoa; phylum Chordata; class Aves; order Passeriformes; family Certhiidae; genus Thryothorus; species Thryothorus ludovicianus. The sequence goes on along the minus strand of VZTB01006146.1, from coordinate 50,385 downwards.
TCAGCTAGGATTATGCAAACTTCTCTGATGTAGTAACTGACATGCAAATTTAAGGATGTATTACCATATTGGTGAAAGAACACTGGGAGGTAAAATTGATTAGAGTACGGGTTGAATCAATACAAATATTCCTGTAACAGCCTTTCTCAGTGAAATATTGGGATTGACCATACTGAATAGCTTTTTTAGTTTTAGCATTTGTTACAAGCACAGGCACCTCCAAATACCTGGGAAAAATTGCTATGTTTTTATTCTGACTAGTTTGCATATAGATTTGGGTCTCTTAATTGTTATGTTTGTTTGTTTTTTTTTAACTGCTTTTTGATGTTTGGAAAGCTCAGATCCATTATCTTAGGATGTAGCCTTTCATCTTTTCCAGATGAACTTCCAGTTACCTGGGAAAGACATTAGAATTGAGGTGATCTCTAGTTATTCAATACTAGGTAATTTGCGAAGTAGTCACTACCAGTCTTCTGTCTGCTTATCCACAAATCAGCTGCTGGTAGGCAGACACAGGTGGCAAGTATGCAGTGTGCCTGCTCCTGAACAGCTGCTATTCACAGCCTGATCCTCTGAGGATGCAAACTTCAACTTGTAATTCCCCAAGCTGTGAAACCGTGGTGGTCTGAGCTTCGATGCATGAACTTTCTCGTAGCTGCATGCAACAAAATTCTATAGTTTTGTGTACAGGAGCCATAGTGATACAATTAAACAATCGTGAGAGTGTTAGAGAAGAGGTGGCTTCCATGGTTTTTCCTTTGCAGTGTTGGCACCATGACTGATTTTGCATTTGTCATGGTGCTGCTGCCCCTCCTCTCTCTCCCAAAGCTGCTGCCCCTTGTTTGCTGAGCTCTATCGAATGACTTTGTGGAGCAGTGCTGTAAAGACTATTATGGTCTAATGAATAACTTTGTGCAAACGATTATATTTTCAACATGGATTGGTTCAGTGTTGAAGGGGTGCTGTGCTGATAATCAGATTTAGTTGCTTTAGTTGTGCAAGCTGGAGGCTGGTGCAGATGGCTCAAAGTTGAGGAGTGAGTGGGGCAGGGGCAGTTTCTTTGGCTGGCATCATTCATGAAGAGAACAGTGTATGAACCTTTGGCCTGCATTAAAGCCTTAGACTGCCAGCACTTGAGCTGCAATGAGGTGAGCAAGTGTTCCTACACTTGTTCCAAAGCCATGACAGCCACTGTATGCAGTATGTTTTTAAAATAATGCTTCAGTATTAAACCTGGCCTCAAAGCTCTGCAAGTTAGTTACCTGCATCTGCCTTTAAGTGCTGCTGCTAAAAGAGCTGTCTTTGCTGTCTTGTTTTCATACTTACACCTATTCTGGAGTCCCCACAGCTATGGTGACCTAATAAAGGATTTACTTTGCTTAAAACTGTGTCAGCAGAAGGGAAGAGGTAGAAATGACTGTCAGGAGGGAAGGTGCTGTTGTGATTTGTACTTGGTGGCTGCATAGCTATAGCATAATTGTATCCCTAAGAACAGATCCTTGATTCTGAAAAATTGCTTTCACAACATTAATGACAGAGGTGAAATACAGACTTGCTCCAGCACCCGAGATGAGCAGGTATCACTTTCCAAATAATGCAGTGTCTGGTGATGCCAGCAAGTATGTGTGCCTTATTGATTCATCAACTGTTGTAGGGGTCAGTTCAATTCCACCTTACTTTCCCGTATGATGAGTGATATAGGTGAATAACTATGTGTCTGCTGGCCCACACCCCTCAGGAATTATTTGCTATTGTCTTTTTTTGGTGAATTTAGGTTCAATCTCTTTCCTAGGTGTTGAGGTTTCATTGATTGGTACATTTTAAAAAATATGTTTCTTATTTTTATATACATTTGACGCTATACTAAGGAGATTTATGTCTTGTAGAGTGTTCTTTAATATGTAGCTATTCTGTTATCATGCAGCCATTCTATAACAGCCATACAGATAGCAATTTGCATCTAATGGCATTGATTTATGAGATGTGATCTTTAACTTAATGATTTGCAAAAGTAGTCTAGTTAAAACCATTATCTTTTCCCTTAGTGTTACTATTGAGTGAGCACTTGCCTTGTAGCTGTGAAGTTTTTCTGCAATAGTTGCAAATATTGCATATTCCAGTAATTGTACTTGAGACAGACCTGCTGTATGCACTAGGCAGCTATATCTGCTACCTTCAGATGACATGGAAGTAGCAAGATGACTTTTGGTGTGGATTTTATGCAGAAAGCCATGCTTTGTTCTGTATGCTGACATATATGCTGTGTTGAGGCTCTATATACAATGACTTTTTTGTCTGTGGTGTCATGTCCGCCTCATGGATGAGTACAGTGTTTATGTCAGCATCTTTAGGCTAACAGCTACAGAGACACTTGGGTTATGATTGTTTTGTTACACTGATATAGGCTTCCAAGTCTGAGAATTTGTTGTTTAGATCCTTAAAACTATTACTTTTTCTTTTGTTTTTCTGCGTAGTAGTCCTGGGATGTATCACTGTTCTGTTACTTGTGCCCTCTGGGGAAAGGCACTTTTATAATTTTGATTTGCCTATATGTAAGCAATGCTCTGTATGTAGCTTTGCAAACTAAATTGTTTTAAAAAGATGTTGGATTAAACTGCCCTAGATTGATAACTGTGACTTGGATTATATCAACAGCTTGGTAACTTCCTATATGGAGGCTGGCATTGTTTATCAGTAATGCATGAACTTAGCTGGAAGCAGTTTTTGCTGAGTGGTGGGGGATGCAGAGCCTATAACTGACCAGAGGGCTGGGGACTACTGTGAAATGTCTGCCTTTTCTTCAATTAATACCTCAACTGGCTCTCTTTATTACTGTAGATAAATCATATTGTGCACAATGGAGGATTATACAAAAGGCCTTTCAATGAAGCTTTTGAAGAAACTCCAATGCTGGTTGCTGTGCTGACCTATGTAGGCTATGGTGTCCTCACTCTCTTTGGATATCTGCGAGATTTCATGCGGCAGTGGAAGATTGAGAAGTGTCAAAATGCAACAGAAAGAGAAGAACAGAAGGTAACCCCTGAGAAATGATGTTTGGTGGGAAATGATGTGGCTGAGGTTTGCGTGTTTCTTTGAGGAGAAGCAGTGTTTAAAGTTTTCTGCTGTTTTCCCTGTTTTCTGGATGCCCCAAATACTCTACAAGTAGTGCTGTGTCATAAAAAGATAATGTTCCTTTTGAATTATTTTTCCTCAGAGTAGTTTCCTCATCTGTCTCAGTGCAAAGCTGCATCAACAATTACATCAATGCACTGAAAGATCCCTCAGCTGCAGAAACAAGAGTTTGGGGAAGGGAGACTGCATGTTCCAGCATCAGTAGTTAAAGAAAAGCTCTGGTTTTAGTTTGACCCCAGTTGGAGGCTTTCTGATGCTGATCTGGTGGCTGAGTTTTAATTTAGAAATGTTACTTTTTATCTGAAGAAGTTGTAAAGAGAAGCTTCTGGGTCAGATCCAAAGCACAAACTATACAACCTTAAATTCATTTAGAGTCCAGAACACTAGCAGGTTAGCTGGTGAGTAATATGAGGTACTGACTTGTGGCTCACTGATAGTGATTAGAATGAATTAATTCATGTTAAGACCTATTCACAAAAGCTTCTTTCACCAAGTGAAAGGTTTTACCTGCTTCAGCAGTTAGCCTGGAATGGATAATTGATTTTCAGTACTTGTAAATTATTTTTAGCAATCTTTATTCCCTACAGGAGTTGTTTTTAGGAAGTTACTGTTGAAACATGAAGTTCACAAGCTATTTTCTTGCTGTCTGTTAATGTGAGCCCTCTTAGAAGAGTGTAACTACCAGTGAGCTTTCTCCAAAGGCCTTACTCTTGATGATTTGGGTTCAGTTTTTCTCAAGTGCTTTGGAGAGCCAATGTTGCTTATAAAATGTGAAGGGAGTTCCTTTTCCGGTTGCTGGTTTCTGGTTCTCTGTGCAGCCACACAAGCAGCTGGCTAGCAGAAAATAGGGGGGGCAGAAAGAACATCTCAGTAAGGCAAACAGATAAGGGTGGCAGGGAGGAGGAACTATGAAAGGGAAGACTCCTTTGGAGGCTTTTTTTGGAGACAGCACTGGAGTAAAAAGTGCGTGTCTTTTTAGAGTAGATGGGCTAAGGACCAGTGCCTAAAATTGCCTCACAGTAGCTTCTTTCTGTGAATGTTGTGAGGTAGAATTAAGCAGATTCATTGTAGAACACTAAATTCCAAAACAGAAGCATCCTTACAGGAGTTTAATGAGTAAAAGGCATTTCATATTGGTTAAAAGTAAAGGAGTTTAAATTTAGGCAATTACCAAAACTACCTTCTGGAATATGAAAGTAAAAATCCTGGATCCCTTTTAACAGGGATTTAATTAGTTAAAATATCTGAATAAAGAATGCTGGTTAAATCTTAACTTGAAACTTGATGTGTTAATATATTTACTTTGGTTTCTGACACTTGAGAACATGATTTCCTTATATTTTTCTGTGTATAAAGTAGAAGTTGATACAGCACAGAACAGTCAAAACAGTTGCAGAAAACTACCAGGACATTAGAATAGAAGTTTAAATATTTATATGTATTCATCCTGCTGAGGATTATAAAGGAGCAACTGAAGTGTTGGTGCAATTACTATATACTGTAATTGTTAGTTATGAAAGGTTTGTCCTGTTATCAGTGTGTAAGAACTGCTTACAGCAGCCCTTTTCTTTGGGAGCAGTCGTTGCTCTTACATGAGTGAGTGTAAAAAAGGGGGCAGTGGGGCTAATTCAGAAACACATTATTGATATTAGGCTCTCAGTAAAGATTGCCACAGATGACCTTGAAGCACAGAAGTTGTTAGCAACAGATTATCCTTGTCCTGAAAGGAATGTAGCCTTGAATTTTTTATAAATTAACTCAGCATTTATATTACCTTGAAAGGCATTTGCTTAATAAATATGCCTTCTGGACAGCTGAATTGAAACTCTTTCAGTTTCTGTGTTGGATTACGGCTTCCAAGAAGAGATGCACATATTCTGGTTTTGTTTTGTACATAGGATGTCTGTAAATGTAGCTAATAAGAACTGCCAGTGAATATATTGCGTAAGAATGAAAAATAGGAAATCCTGTTTAAAGAAGTTTAAGTGTTGGAGAAATCTCAGCCTAGTGTACTTCCCCAAATCACCTCTCTAGCACTTAGATTGTAATAGCTGCTTCTGATAGCAGACAAATAGAAAAGTGATCACGTGAAGTCTAGAACATACAGTACTTATCCTCACCCTTTGCTGCTTTAAGCTTTGTTTGCTTGCAGATGAATTGATGAGAGCATGTTGCAGCATGTCTGGTGTGGGAGCCAGGGGTTATTTTGGTGCAGGAGGTGGTTTTAAAACAATTACTTGTTTTAAAATTATTTTTTCCAATATTTGAATCTCTCTCAAATATTGCTGGATGACAGCCCAGTCACCTTTTGGTAAGGGAATACAGATATTAGTGTGCAGAAAAGGCTCAAAGCTTACCTTTTTATTATTATTAATACATGCAAATCAGAGCACTCCTGTGATTACACTGGGGTACTTTTCTGGCAGATTTGTGGAAATCTTTCCTCAATGTGGAAAGTAATATTTTTATTATTGAAATTCTGAAGAGCCAACTAGGTTATTTTGTTTTTTTTAAGTATCAAGCAAAAGGATTACCCTTACCTTTTTGAAATAGTTCCTAATTGCAGAGGTGAAAAATTACAAAATTATATAGTATGAGGAAGTATTTTGTAAAGGGCTGAATGAACCTGTTCAGCAAATCATGGAACTGAAGTATGTGGATTTTCTGTAGTGCGTTTCTGAAGCTGTTTATATTTAAAAGCATGACATAAACTTAGGTCTAAAATAGTATTAAAAAAAAAAAAACCACAAGGAAAAGACTCTGTTTTTCTGTGTTACGAAGGGCAGTTTATTTCAGTAGAGCAAGTCCTTCCCAAAATTGTCACTTAACAGTATAATCTTATTCTGAACCATAACTAGAAAACTATGAGTGACCAAACTAATCTAAAGAGCAGAGCTGGATTTGAACATGTTTGAATTACAATTGTCTCTGATGGCAGTTGTAAATTCCTTGGAATTTATGAGAGCCGTACATTGATATGAATGATTCCAGGAAAACCTAATATTCACTCAGTGTTGAAACACAAAGGGGTGAAAAGGGACAGACTTTGCTAGTACTGATTTCCAGGAAATTGTTTCATGGGTTTTTGCTTTGTTTAAATATATCCAGCTGAGCTTTTCCTGGAAACCAATGTTGTGTAGCACATCCTCTCTGAAGCATTACTGGTCTGTTTTAGGCATGGGTAAATGGCAAGATTTAACAATTCTGAATTACCCTGGAATCAGTTTATGAATACCCATTTTAATTTACTGTCTGGTCATACAATATAGTTAAATCTGCAAAATGCTTCCAGGATTTTACAGGCAGGATGAAAATCACTTTTACCTTTCCTCCAGTCTGATTTGCCTGTTGATTACCTTAAGTGTTTTGTGTTTGGGAGTGACCATAAATGGGACTGGTAACCCTCTAATACAGTGCTTCAAGCTCTGTAGCTTGCCCAGTTAGAATGTGTTTCTAGCATCTGGATTTTCAAACACATGTTCACAGGAGTCCAGCTGTAGGAATATTTCAGGGGCAGTAAGCTGAACTCGTTTGTTCAATTTTGTTTTAGCATCTCTGTAGCTCATCAGAGGCCTCCTGATGATACAAAGGCTACCCACAGTTATTGCTCCACTTTTCTAGACTCACGTAACAGCGAGATGAAACTAGTCTTTCAGCTTCCTTTTAGAAGCCTGAAATTGGTTGCAATTGTCTGCTGGATTTCTGTTCGCAGTCAGTTAGAGAGCACATTATGCGAATTGCAGATAAGCCCTGCTGGTGCTCATGGCACCATTTGTTAGCTTAGGTGCAGTGCTGTGAACACTTGGCTCTGAAAGAGCATAATCACTGCATTTGCATGTCCCTGTGCCTGGAGCTAAAGGCTACAAAGCTCTCTATGACCTTCTCTGGTTGCAATATTAATTTAGAGTATGATGAAATAATGGATTCCCAAATCACCTATGCTAAGGTGTTGCACCCCAAGGGAGAATTTTATTCTTCCCTTGATTTGCTGTACTTTTCTTTGAAATTGCTCTGCTTTTCAGGCTTCTGGGAGACCACCAGTACTTCAGTTTCTTCATCGGGCATTCCCTCATTAATAGGGGCTGTGTTCTAGGCTGAAATTGACAGGAATAGAGCTGTTTAGGATTCTTTTAGATCCAGAAATGAGAGAACTTACTGCTTTTGCTTCGTCTTTTGGGTCCAGTCTTGCAGTTATTTAACTCTGTTTACTCAGAAGATTGCTCAAAGAAGCAACTGCTAGAATATTTTTCCTCTGAATGAAACTTTCATCTCAGACTGATATTCTTAAGAGACCCATACAGCTAGGAAGAGGGAAGAGTGTTGGATCTGAAATCAGATGAGAATTTGATAGAAAAATAACAAGATCTAAAGGCCATTTAAAGGTGATAGTGGTTGCTTTCAGGCCTAGGACCCTGTTGCACTGTGGCTGCATGTGTCAAAAATTTGAAATCACAGAATATGCTAAGTTGGAAGGCACCCACGAGGACGTTGAAGTCCAGCTCTTAGGCCTGCACAGGACATCCCCAAGAGTCACACCACATGCCTGAGAGGATTTCCAAACTTCTCAATCTCTGTCAGGCTTGGTGCTGTGGCCGCTTCCCCTTGGGAGCTTCTTCCAGTGCCCTCTGGGTGGACACCCACTGTATGGGTTGAGTTCATCCCTCCCTTCCTCCCCAAGTGTTTATTTTTTTTTTTGTTCAAAGATTGAAAACATTAAATTAGCATGAAGAATTCAAGTGGTCTTTTTATTGCACTGTCTGCTCTTCATCTGGGATGGCACACTGTAAAAGGATGGAGGAGGTAAACAAACAAACAAACCAACCAGCAGAACATCTGCTCCTGTATGCCAGCTCCAAAAGAGGGCTGTGAGTCTCCAAAACTCAGTATCAGTTTATCAAGGCACAATATCCTTACCCTTTGTTTTTTATGTTCTCAGATGCCTGGGTCATGAGAACCCCTGAGTGGGGTTAGGATCACTGAGGAAATAGACAATCCATTTTTGTTTTATGCCAAAGTAACACTTCCTGCTTGTCCTATTCCAAGGAACTTTCTCATGAGACCTGTCTGAGGATGGTTTATTGGAGGGAGCAGTACATGTATAGATGACAAAGAAGTTGACAGTGTGCTGATACCTACACTTAAAGCCCTTTACTATAATCCTACAACTTCATACCCCAAAAAACTAAAGATAGTGTCCCATATTAAACCTTAATTCCCTTACCCATAATTTATTCCTCGAATTCTTGTTGACTTTTAAAACATATTTTTTCTTTATCATAATCCAATAGCTTCAGAGAACTTCTCTACTTCACAGTAACTTTAAACTTACTTCTAATGCTAACTTTTAAGACCATGCTTGTGTTACATATACTGGTGGTGCCAACCTCTTGTGAGTGATTGTCCTTATCTCACCAGTTGAGCTTGTTACTGTTCTGGCTTTGTCAGCTTGGGTTTCAAAAGAAGACTCATCTGATGAGTAATCTCAAGTGGGATTGGTCTGTATCAAGCCAGGCATACCTGCTTGAGTTGGTAAAATGACTCATTTCCAGCCTCCCCCTCCTAGCCAAGAACCTTGGCTAAAATACCAGTTGTTTCTTGGCTCACATAGTTGGTTTGCTTGGATAACTATTGCAAAGCTGACCTCTTGTGTGTAGATGGTTAAGAGGAGTTGAAAATACTTAGAAGCATCTCAGTGGATTATAATTAGATTTAACAAGTCTCTCAAGTATTGATCTTCTAATGTGCCAGGGTTTCTTTTTGATTTCACTTTGCCCACACCTCTACAAGTAACAGCAGAGGTTTTGAAACAATTGTAGATAAAAATTTTGATTTCATGTCATGAACTGTGACATGAACATAGAAGAAATAATTGCCCTTCTTGTGCATCTTAGGACCTAGATATTTTATTCCCACTATCTGTTTTTGAGAAAGGACATACTTGTGATTCTCTGAAAGAGTGATTGCTAACTAAATTGGGGTTGTTTTTCATCGTTGAAATGATGGAAATTAATATCTTTTTGCTTTTTTGGCATAGGCAAATCAGAAATTGGTTTAGGTGCAACTGTACCAGCTTAGAAGTGGGCACTTTTGTGCTTGGTCTGTACTGTGCAGCTGCTGGTAAGAGGATGCAAAGGTGTGGCCCTAAATGTTCCTTTACTCCAAACTGCAAGGACAAAGTTGTTAAATCATTAAAATAGGAAGCAAGCAAGCATTTTAAGTAAGAGCTTGTAAATGCCTGTTTGTGTTTTTGTTAAAAATCTGCCATAAATGCTCCCAGTTTTGCTTCAGTGGTACAAGTGTCTGACACTATAGCACTTGGTGAGATACTCTGCCTTTCTCATACTGTCACCAAAAATAAAATTCCCATCACAATGTTTGCATTTTTCTTCTGAAAAACAGGAAGAAATGTTCTGCTGGATCTTACTTTGTAATAAATTCTACTTTTTCCTTCTGTAGATGATTAAAAAGGTGGGGTTTTTTTTGCCAACAGAAGCAAATGAATTATTCATTCTTATCTCTACTAAATGTCAAACTTTCTTTAATTAAATAGTAAAAAGGAAATCTTGTGACTTTGGAGCAAGAAAAAAAGTGTTCTTGAGTGCTCAAATGTCCTTGCTGCCACAGTTAGTTTGACATTCTTGTGTTATCCATTCAAGGCAGTCACTTACTTTTCCTGGAAAACATTGGAAGGGAAGTTAAAATTCAGGAAAGGCTCATTCATAAAAATCATGTGGGACTTCAGTGTTGATAAGCTGTGCAGAAAAGAGGTGCTTAATAATGTAGCTTATTAACTTCTATTGAAAACAAAGAAATTGTGGAGGGTTCTAATGGTAATGTGCAAAATAGTGCTAGTGGTGATATGTTAAATGCATCCCTTATGCACAGAATAAAATATGGTAGAGCACCTTAGTTTTCAAAGTCTTTGTGTATTCAGTACAGCAATGCATGCTGTTTGGTGCCTAAAACCATTGCATGTTCCCTTGCTCTGCTTAACCTGAAGGCTGACTGTACCTCTCCTGCAGAGATTATATGCCCCAGAATGACTCATTTCCAGCCTCTTATGTTTTATGTTGAGTTCTTTCATTACACCAGTATAACAAAAAATAATTACTCCTTTTACTCTTATTTTGCTGCCATATATATTTTCCTTTTACTTTGAGTGCTTATGATATGTTTCAGGACTTTGTCCCATTGTACCAGGACTTTGAAAATTTCTACAACAGAAACCTCTACATGCGCATTCGGGACAGCTGGAACCGTCCGATCTGCAGTGTGCCAGGGGCCAAAGTGGACATGATGGAGAGAGTTTCCCATGACTATAACTGGACATTCACGTGAGTCAACACTGGAGAAAACACTTGCAAGACCTGTCTTGAAATGTAAGGTCTCTTAAGAGCAGGTTGCAGGCTGTGAGGTTAAAAGAGCAGTGAGTTATGGCTTTCTTATGAAAGTTGGAGCTTTCTAGCAGCTTGAATCAATGAATTTTGCTCTTTTGGAATGCATTTAGCCACAAAGGTGATGATTTGTATGTAATCTTTTGGCTTAATACTTTACTAAGATTTATTTATTAATTTATTAAAATTTCCTGGGCACACACTTGTAATAAAATTAATACCTTTGTGCATGATGACAAGAATCTAGTGTGGATACTTTGGATTGCACTGCTGCTTGTGACTTTGTGTTGATTTAGAAGAAATTCTGCTACTTGAAGTAAATACTGCTGCCTGAACTAAATTTAACATGATTGTTTTGAGTCAGAACTGAAGTCGTCTATAGAAACAAAATGTGAAATACAATAAAGGATTTTTACAGATTGAAAATGACATATCACAAGTTTGATGTGAAGAGGTTTACAGCACAGTACTTGGTGAAACTAGTTATGTCTCTTCTTGGCTTTCAAGGGCAAAATAATTAAAATTGAATTTTTTCTGCTAAACTTCATCCTTATTCTCCCTGTCACGTATTGTTAGCACAGAAGTGCCAGATGTGTTTCCTTTCTGTGGTTAGAGGATATCCCGCTTGAGGGGCTGCCAAGTTCATTGATCAAGAGATGTTATTTTGTAATTGGAAGAAAAGTTGTGTGTTTTGGGATGGAGAGAGAAACGTGTCAGAGCAAGAGATGGTTTGGGAAGCCTCAAGCAATTTTATGTGTGATAGCAAATTCACCTGTAAATGTGAAATCTTCTTGGAATTAATCTGAGATTTTAACATAGGGAGAGAATATTTTCCACTGATTGTTGCAGTTTGATGATTAGAGGCAGTACTGAAATAATTTAGTGGTTGGTTCTATTGAGTTTTAATATTTCAGTGTATAGTCTAGGAAAGTGAAATAATAATCTGCTGGTGTAGGTAATTTTTTAAATTTTGGGTGTCCTAACTTTTGCTGTTTTTAAAACACAGATACACAGGGAGAGTGATAAAAGACATCATAAATATGGGTTCCTACAACTACCTTGGGTTTGCACAGAAGACTGGGGCTTGCCAAGAAGCAGCTGCCAAAGTTCTGTCCCAGTATGGAGCTGGGGTGTGCAGCACTAGGCAGGAGATGGGTAAGTTGGAGGATGATAGTGTGTTCTCTGTATGTGTATCTGATTGCAGGTCTTTGAAACATTAGTTGTTTCAGCATTGAACTTTAGTCTAACTGATAAAGCAGCTTTTACTTCAGTGAAGACAAATTGACTTCCTGGATTTAATTTACAATGCACAGCAGTTGTTTTACTTAGTTTTCATATGTGGGATTTTTTTCAGTCTTTCATTATGGGCCTTTAAATAAAGCATAGCTTGGTTGGTGGAAATTCTCTTTGTAGAATTTAGCAATAATGAAAGTTTCTCCTTACTCTGAATTTCCCATTTGTTTTATGTGCAGGAAACTTGGACAAGCATGAGGAGTTGGAAAAGCTAGTTGCCAGGTTCCTAGGTGTGGAATCTGCAATGGCATATGGAATGGGATTTGCAACCAACTCTATGAACATTCCTGCTTTAGTTGGCAAGGTATGGCTTCAGTCATGGACAAAAGCTCACCTAACAAAGGTTCTAGTGGTTTATTTTTCTGAAAGCTGCTTGTTTGCTTTTGTTTTTTCTCGGTGGCAGCCCCTGCAGATATTCTCTATGGAAACTGTAGGTCACAGTATGCATCTCTAACCATTGCAAAAATCTCTTTGGGAAACAGCATCCACGGGACCAGTAGCAGCCCAGAGCTTTCTCTCTGGGAGAAAGCCTAGCATGTTAAGTTAGGCTGCTTCCTCAGGCTACTCCTTGGTGTGTGAAATGGTAGCTGATAAACAGACTGATTAGCTGAGGGTATTTTGGTGCTTTTGAGGCATTAAGAACCCACTCTGTCAACTGCACAGATAAGCTGAATTGCATGTTGGTTCATAGAGAATTTATTTTTGAGTGACAGCTAAAAAATCCTTCCTTGGAAGAAGTAGAAATGTTGTTTGAGGGAAATAAGGTCAACTGTAAGTACTCATGATGTTTACTGTGTGCCCCATAAAACAGTAGACAACTAGTCTGAGGGTCCAGTATCTCCAATGATGCTATTTCAATGGAATATGAAAATGGAATAAAATGGAAAATAGAATAAAAGTGAAATTTTTCTTTGCCTCTTCTGATGCAAAATACATGTTTGCTTAGCTCCTCCAGAGAGTCAAATAAAACTTTTTGGTAGGTTTTGGTTTTTTGGGTTTTTTTTTAATGATTCACTGTCAGCCTAATACTGCTAGTCTATTAGAATTCTTTGTCCCTGTGTAGTGAATTATTTTCCTTTTATTTATTTATATTTTCACTTCCTGAGATTATTTCGTAAATCTTCCACTGGCGGTATCTACAGACCATAAATTTGCTGCCTTGTTCTTCCTGGCAACTTTTCTTCCTGATGATTCTCCTTCAGATTAGCTGCAGTGTCTTCCTGAATGCTTTTTTTTTTTTTAACAAGGAAGTAGCACTGTCTACATAATGTGCCCTTTCTTTTGGTCTCTTAAGTTTTAAGTATCAAATGCTTTACATGATAACATAAAAAAACATTTTTGAGTCTGATGCTAGAGAGAAATTCAGTGCTTCAAATCTAGTCTTTCTGAAGTGAAATACTTCTGCAATGCTATGAATCTGAGCAACATATGCTACTCCTGACATATCTTTTAACTGCATTTTTTGGCTCTTTGTCTTTCCATATCTCTTCAGTCTTATGTTCAACAGAAAAATGATTCATGATTTCTGTGAGACCTTTCAGATTCAGTACACACTGTCAGATACATTTAAGCAGATTGCTTGTTGTTGTCACTACAAATTTCTCATTCCTGCAAACTTACTCAATCTTTTTTTCTGTGTGGATCTCACTGTATATCTTCAATATCTTACATGAATACACTTGAGACACCTTACTCACATCCTGAGTTTTCACCTTTGAACTTCAACAGGTTTTACGACCATTGAGACAATCTGAATTGTAAATTTCAAGGCATGTAACATACCTGTTTTTGTGCAGCTCACTTTACTGAGCCAACTCTTGTCATAAATGGGTACAGCAGTCCATACAGGGTTAGTCATGGGGATACTCAGTTTCTTGTACACTTGAAATAAAGCAGTAAGACGCTTTTGCCTCATAACAAGTGCCCTTAGGTGAATACTCCAAATCTGAATTGCATGCTGATGAAGAAAAGAGTTCTTGTCAAATGACCCATTTTGCAGCTCAGAATGTTCACTAAATGTTTTTTTTTGGCTGCCTGAAGTTGCTTCTCACTGCACATTTGATTTCTTCATTGTCTGCAAATAAGGACACATAAATCCTGAATTTTGGCACCACCCATTACACAATTAATTGTGTGTGCACAACCTGTTTGGCAATGCTTTGATAGTCCTCAGTAAAGCTCAGAGATTCTCATGCTTGATTAAAGTCTTGGGCTTTTTTTTTTTTTTAATGAGGGTGTCTTCTTGCATGTCCTACTTAAGTTTTCAACTGCAAAACTGCTTGGAATACAAGGTGTCTTCAACATTAATGGTATCTGGGCTCCTGTATTACAACTTAATTAGCTAAAACAAGCTACTGAGTATAGTTGCTCACATGTACTGGACCACCTGTTCTTTTTCTGCTCTGTGAAATACTGAAGCAGTTTATGCTCCTACTGAATCCTCTTTTAATAACAATATATACAGTCTGATTATCCTAGATCCAGCTCTATGCCATAATTTGATCTGTGTTAGTCAGCAAAAGGAATTCAAAAGCTTCATCCTTATTTAGTTGATCTTTATTCACTATGCCTTGTTAACAGAAGCCTGTACTAAGCAGATGCTGAAAGTAGGCATAGTTGGTGTAGACTGAAGGCTGTATTTCTGCACTGCTAAAGCATCACTGAAAACAGGACTTTCTGTACCTGGCAGTTTTCAGCAGCAGAGACCCTCTGTTCACAGCCAAGTTGTCGTGTGCCTGATACAGTCACTGCCAAGTATGCTGGGTCTAGACCACAGATGATGTGAAATTTGAGGATTACTTAGTCAAAAGTTGTTAGACTATTTGATGCTAAGCAAGACTCAAATTTGCCTGTTTTGGATTCAGTATCATTTATGTAGTTAATATAACTGGGTAATAATACCATTCTGTTCTGCCTTTAGCACAGAGCTTTTCATCATAGCTCTGACCTGAGAGAGACTAGATAATTGAGTTGGAACAATGATGCTTGAAGGATTTTTTTTTTGGTTGTAAGAAAGCAAATTAATTTCCATATGTAGGTGAGTTGTAAAATGAAGTGCTCAGGACTGAATTACACAATTCATGTATGTAGTGCTCTGTAGTAAAATGTGGCATTCACTTCAACTGGCCTTGCAGGATGTGGTGGTAAGCCTGATGTTCACGGACATATTTTTCTAGAGCCCAAGTAGTGTTATCTCCAGTTACTGTTGGCCTTGTCCTGGATGCTTTCTCAAATGTAAATTTGCTGATAAACGCAACTGAAGTCTTACAGTTTTATATAAAATCATCAGTGATTGCTGTACTGTGCCAGTGGCTTATGTGATCCATTGCCCTGTCTCTAGTGACAGACTGTACTAGACTAGTTACTACTTCTTCAGTTTCAAATTAATTTGTTTCTAATTGAATATTCTTGTTAGCAGAGGGTGAAAAGAGGCTGCTGCTCATCAATTTGTTAAGTCTACTTTATCCACCAAAAGCTCGTTCTTGTTTTTATGGAAAAGCTTTTTTCTAGGCAATTGGGTTTTTTTTCCTTTTTTTTCAGCTATTGCTTTTTCTGCTTTCTGCCATTCAAGAAGGATACTAGTAGTACTGGATTATTATGTTCACATTTTTTGATACAGTAGTGTTTAACAGCAATGCCCTCTGATATATACATACTCTGGTATGGTAGCTCCAAAGAGCAGACACTACTTGGAAACTTCCACACTTAATATGGCAAAGTCTATGAAACATGTAATGTGAATATTTGTAGTAGCAGTATGAACACCTGGCACTTGTTGCAGTTTCTGGGGAAAACCAGTCTCAAGCTTTCTCAGAATGTAGGATGTTTCTAGGTACATCACAGTTCTAGTGCACTTTCCTTTGTTCTGCAGAAAATACTCCTGTTGTCTGTGACACTCCTTGTGTAACTATGGGCAATGCTTTTCACAGTCCTTTCTAGTAATTCCCATTGCAGAAAGGGAATCCTCTTGATTTTTCCCTCCATCAGTTGTTATTAGAGAAGCACGGAATGAGCACGTTTCAGTGGTAGACCTTCAGCATCTTGACACCCTTTCTAGATTTTTAACTGAGCAAAGTCACTTCTAAAGTTGCAGCACATTTGCATAGTAATTGGAGTGAGCCAAGGTTATTTACAAATATTGTTGCTCCCTTATATATTAATCCCTCAATATACAGACATTCCAATAGTCCACAGGGAAAATTCTGTGACTGAATGTTCAGCATATCAGTTATTGACCTGTAATCATCACTTCTCTCAAAACATACATAACCTTGTTTTAATGTTTGTTCAAGAATTTATCTGCTAGGTTTTTTTGAAAAAGCAAATTTATTCAGTATCATGTTTAATGGCTTCAGAAAACTTCTCCGTTTCACCATGCAATTCTGTTTTCCACTTACTGTCTCTTGTATATTACCTTCATCTACACGTGGGGTTAGTCAGTGGTTGCCTCCTGAAGAAAGTAGTGGTGCAGCTTTGATAAGGCCTTCAGCCCAGGTCTGGGGTGTCCTGTGTCTTAGCAGCGCTGTGGATTGCTGAGTGAACTGTGGCAGGCTGCTCTGCTCCTGTTTTACCAGACTGCGTAGGAGGTTGAGTACTCATCAACAGCAATTCAGGCAGATTCAGCTGCAGAACTTCTAGGAAAAGTGGAACTTGAGTGGTTCTTTCAGTTAAGAACAGTTGTGTATTTTTATTGCCATACTCAGGCTGGAAATTGGATCTTGGTAAGTGTTGCCTGGACTAGCTGCATTTATGTTAGAATTTTTTTTTCTTAAATTATCTTGAAGCACTTCAGCGCTTAAAGGTGTTGCATGCTTGGCTATAAAATATAACCTTTTCAATATCTTCCTCTTTCTCCTTCTAATTCAGGGCTGTCTGATTCTGAGTGATGAACTGAATCATGCATCACTAGTGCTCGGAGCAAGATTGTCAGGAGCAACTATTCGAATCTTTAAGCACAACAGTAAGTATCAGACAGTGGACTCTGCCTTTCTGCAGGTGCTATAGATCAGATACAATATATTCTATCTTCTAATGGCTGGAAATCCGATTTCATGCAAGGAAATCAATTGCTAGTTACGTGAAAGGTCAGAAGACTGCTCTACTGAAAGTTGAATCATCCCAAATAAGATTTTTTTTTTATATATTCAGCCTCAACTAATAACACTTTTATCCTGAAGCTATATGGAGAAGAAAATGCTGCACTTTGGCAAGTCCAGGGGCACTGGTGTTTTAACCTGGTTTCGTGTTCTACCATGCTTGGGTAGCTCAGCACGGTTAAACTATTCTAATAGTGTATCACATAATGATGCAATCTTGTAGGGATCTAGGTTACAGTTTGGAGGATAAGAAAGTTTAATTTTAGAACTAGATGCTAACATGCTCCTACAGTAACAAAAACTTATGATTTTAGATGTGCTAGCTAAACTAGACAGTCATGGATTGGCACAGTGTTGTACTAAAAGAATTTTTGGGACATGAAGCATAGATGGAGTTCAATGAATTATTTGCTTTAAGTATTTAAGTATTTGTTTCCAAAATACACAGATTTATAAATTTCCTAGTTTCATCTTCCTCCAGAGGAGGTGTTTATAATAACTTTCAGGTTAAAACTACCTAGGATTTCCTTCTCTTACTCTTGATGAAAGAGGCATGTGGTTGTTCTTGATTAGTAAGAGCTACCTTCGTTCTTCAGGTGCTCCTGATACTCTTTATAGTGCCAGTCTCTGAGATCACAATGACTCTTGCTCTCTTTGAAGTGTGTAGTGGTAACAGCAAAACTTGGGTGACTGCAATTATTTTTCCTTCTTTGTCCTACTTGATAGCATGGATTCTCTCTGCTGTGTGCTTACTGTTTCTTTTGTGTTTGCTCTTTCTTGTTTTCTATTATTTGAATGATTTGTTTTACAAAGAAGTAGAACTATTTGTAACATCCATTTTTTTCTTTTTAATTCTTCATAAATTTTGGTTGCTGGGCAAGATCACAAGCTTTGCATTCAACTTCTGCATTTGTATGGACATACTTCTGAATATTGCTACATCCAGTTGCAGAATTTCAAAGAACATTGGTGACAAACATAGTTCTTACTATAGGAAGAAGGACTAGAAACTGCTGTGATGAATAATAGATGATTTGTGGGAATAAGCTACAAACTAGCCCTGGTGAAATTGTGAGATATTCTGGAAACATTCTAGATAGTGGTATTCTGTGGAAGGGAATGTAATAGCAGATTAGAATCAAGGGAAAATGCAAACAATGGTTTTGGCATGTCAAGATGATGTTCAGTTCATATTTCTGTATGTGTTCTCAATCCTACTCTTTCTTATGCTCTATGCTGCCTTTTTAATGTCATTCTCTTGAGATGTTAATGGCTTCATTCATATTCATTTTAGATTTTTAGAAATTAAGGGGGAAGAATTAAAAATTTCCCTGAAATTCCTTGTTCAATGTTTTTATTTTTTTTCCTGCCCTGTTCTGTAGTTTGTCCTTTTTATTAAGCTCAGACTCATCTTTCCCTCCTCCTTGAAAAATTAGAGTAGAAGTTTGTTTTCTGTTGTTCTCCCTAACTGCACTAACCTTGTCTTTCCTTCATTGAGAGACCTGTTGGAGACAGGGACTCTACTGCTGATTTCTTCATTGTTGGCTTTCTGAACATTAGCTGTCTTTTAACAGTCCATTAAGTGGCCTACTTTGCTGTTTAGTTGTTAGTCTAGATCTAGTTCACAAGTCCTTCTTGCTGCTACAACTGCCTTAGTCTACCAGTTCTCTTTCCATGATTAATTTGTGCTCTTTTTCATGCCCTAGTGTTTATATCTGTCTCTTGCTCAGCACTTGGCTTTTATGCTTTGATTAATCCCACCTTCAGTCCTTTCTTTGGAGTATTTTTCAGGACTGATTCCACATGAGTATTTGTTCACATTAGGTTGCTTAGGATCACATCAAGAGTTTGAAGCCAAAGCTTGTAAGATTTCAGAATATGTTTCTACTAACAGTTCCATCTCTCTAGTTTCTGATATGCTGAACATTGTCCTCTTTCCTACACTGGTGGTTCTCTTTTTTTTCCTTTTCACCTTTGGTTTAGAGATTTCCTGTTCCCACTTCTAATCCCTTCAATTTTAAACAAGTAAATAAAAAAGTACACTTGCCCTGCTTCTTTTCCTGCACTTTGGTCTATCTTCTACGTTTCTTTAATTGGTTATCCTTGAACTTGTATTCTAGCTCTCTTCTGTTGTTCTATTCTGAATTATTTCTATTCACGTGGACATTCCTGCTACCTAAATTGCCTTCTCTTTCCATCAGATTGAGATACCTTCCTTTTTTTATCCCCCTGCCCCCCTATTTCTTTGTTTGTGTCTAATGGTCTAACTTGTGCTTTTAGTTTAGAATTATGAAATTCTTCCTTGGAGTTCATACAGTCACCTATTCCCTAATCTCATCCATGGGCCTGTAGGTAGATGAAGCCTGTGCTTATTGACTTGTATATGGTCTGTCCTCCATGCTGGAGCAATTTGTGCTTTTCTGGAGTATTGCTGTCTTTAGTCATGTCAAAGTTCAAGCTAGTAGCTGTTTTGGTACCATTTAACAGTAATTTCTGGTGCAGATATGCAAAGCCTGGAGAAGCTGCTCAAAGATGCTATTGTGCATGGGCAACCTCGTACACGGAGGCCCTGGAAAAAAATTCTTATCTTGGTGGAAGGAATATACAGGTACAAACTATTCTTTATATTCCTAAGACCCTCCACATGAGACCTAAATGCTTAGTGTTTGGGTTTCTCTGCCAAATCAAACTATGAGTATTGTCACTTCATAGTTATTTCATTAGTCTCATCTGTGAATGAATTACACTGTGAATGTCTCACATCCTGGGCTTTCTGTTGCTGGAACTGTAGCTGCACCTGGTGTTATCACAATGCTTCCCACATCCTGATTAGATTGTAGAAATTAATTAATCAAAACTGATTATTTATATCAGAGCTGAGGTCTTAAGTTGCTTGTCCATTCCATTCTTTCTGTGCTCAGTAGATTATGCTAGTGTGAATGGAATTGCACGAATTTAATGTTTTTGCTAAGAGTGCAAAAAGGAGCAGTAGGCATAGCTGTGTTAGGCATTTAAATCCTAGTGACTCCCAGTACAAAATGTGGTGTTTTCGAGAGTTACTAATGAAAGTCTAGTCAATCCTTAGAAACATCAGGTAAGTAGATGGCAAATCAGAATACTGACATTAGGGTGGAAGTAAAACTGAGATACTTTTATAAATGAATTATCACTGAACACATTCCTGTGCCCTAACTTCCTGTTGCTGCTTCCGTTTAGTCTGTGTGTGAGCATCCCAGAGATGCTGAACAGGTAGAAAGCAGAGATCTGGGCCCCAGGTGCAAGGAGGAGATGTGCACCTCTGCAGACTGTGACAGGTCTAGCAAATTTTAAGTATAATTACTAAAAGAGTAAAGAAACGAAAGCTTAGTGACTTAAGGCTCTATGTGGTGGTCCTATTAAATCAATTAAATCAATTTATACTGAATTTTTGTTTCTCAACAGTATGGAGGGATCCATAGTCCGTTTGCCTGAAGTGATTGCCCTTAAGAAGAAGTACAAATCCTATCTGTACCTTGATGAAGCTCATAGTATAGGTGCCCTGGGTCCCAGTGGCCGAGGTGTAGTGGAGTATTTTGGACTCAGTCCTGAAGATGTGGATGTTATGATGGGAACATTCACCAAAAGCTTTGGAGCTGCAGGAGGATACATTGGGGGCAAGAAGGTAAAAATCTGGGAATCTCGTGATTGGTGGTGAAGTCTGTTTCAGGCAGGCAGTGAATTCTTCATTAAGCATTTCAAATTCAATCTATTCCTCAAGTACCCTATTGTCCATTTTTTCATTCTTTTACATGCTGTCTAGTACTGTGAAAGTCAGCAGTGCAGACGAGTCTAGTCTTGTAAAATACCTCAAATTTGTGTCATTCTCACATGGTCAATAATGATTTGAGTTTCCAGAATGCACAGTAGTGATGTAATATCTTTCTAGGAAAGGCTAGGAGCCTAGAAGCAGGGATTTCTTGATGATACTTTTAATGAGACTTGAAGGAAAAATGCAAAACACTTAAGTTTTTCAACGGGTTTGGAGGAAAATTTTCTTATGTTAGTCTGGAAGAATTGATTTCCCCTGGGTGCAAGCAGTTTGCTTCCTGAAAAGACACTTCTTCTTTTTTTCTTTTTTGGCTGGTTGATTGTTTTGGGTTTTGTCTGTTTCTTTTGACATTTTGTTTGTTTGTGGTTTTGGGGATTTTTTGAGGGGTTTTTTTGGCTACTGTCTCTTTCTATTGGAAAGTACAGCTAGAAAGTGTTGCCCTTGCCAAAGCTCTAATTGTCAGAGGGATGGTGCTGACAATTCCCTCTGTCACCTTTCTAATATCATAAAACATTTGATCTCACAAATCAGGCTTCTAACCTTTATTGGAGAGTAAAATTCTACCATTTTCCTACCAGGACAATATTTTTTTACGTATTGTGATAATTACTTCCAGCCATCCAAATGGAGATGGAACTTGGAGATATTCCTTGTAGGGTATTTACTACAGTTAGATTAAAAATTGCTTCAAGAACTTCCCCTGAAAATAAAAAAATCATATAAATCTTTTTCCAAAGGTAGTGAGCTAGTGGGATTGACTCCATGCCATAGGGTAAAGCAGCTAAGAGTCCTTTGCAACTGTTTTAGCTACTGATTGAGGGATTGCTTCAGAGGTAAGAGGCCTTAAATCTTCTTACCTAGTTTATTTCAAAGTCACTTTACAACTTCCTTTCCTTTAACTCTGACCCTAGGCAAACAGCAACAGAACACTTCTGCACTTTTTATAATACATTTGCAGCTTGTGAAAGCTACAGAACTATTGTTTATTGATTTTATGGTAGCAGAAGACAGAATCTCTCCTGCATTCATACTTATGTTTATAATATTTTAGCATGGTTTTGTTTTAGTTAGCAAGCAGCCTAGATGTAAGGTGTGTTGATTCTTTGTTCTATATAAGTTGCTTTTGCCCTCTAAGAAAAATAGGATATGTGTTTAAGTGGGAAATGCAGAAGGATTAAGCTGAGGTTCATGCACTCTTAAATTACACCTACTGCTTTAATTATATTGTGCTGATGAACGAGAGGGGAGATTTTGTCATCTGTTCCCTTGTTAGGTGGCTTTTGTGAGGAAAAAGGTATATTGAGCATGATCCATAAACAGCTGTGGATCCTATGGATCTTGCTCCCCACTATTCCATTTTCTTTATACTTGCACTGTTACAATGAACATTTTTGAAATGCACCCTGGGCACAGCTCAAGTAATGCCAATATAATGCAAACCCACGTCTGATGGTGTTAGCTAAACAAGTCTGTCACAGACATTTGTCTCTGATCAAGACACATTCTTGCCCTGTGACATTATTATGAGTTGTCATGCCCCTGCTGTTTCTTGTACTGTAAAATTAATCCTTGAGATACTTGTTCTCTTACGAGGTACTCTGAAAGAGGTTTTTTGTGGTGCCCTTTTGTGATTGTAATTGAAGATATGACAGAAGCAATTCCCTGAGTGCTGGGAAGACTCTGATGCCTCTTGTGTTTTTGCTAGGAACTGATTGATTACCTCAGGACATACTCTCACAGTGCTGCGTATGCAACGTCAATGTCACCTCCTGTTGTGGAGCAAATCATCACCTCTGTGAAGTGCATTATGGGTGAAGATGGTACAACTGTTGGTGAGTCTTTCTAGCAGTAAGCATGTAGAAAGGGGGAGCCACATGGAGCCTCTGTCACTTTGACAGATAACACATTCAGTGGAAACTTCCATAATTTTCTGTTAGTAAATCTATGGTAGGAATTTCTGGGTCAGTAAAACAGTTTACAATTCTGCTTGGCAGATCAGCCTAATAACAGCATAAGGAGTTTTCAGCTAGAGGTAAGTCATCTTAGTCTTGTCTAAGATACACTATTTTCTTGTACTGATTTTTGTTCTCTGTCAAGCTATTCTAGCTACCTTCTTTCTCTTTCCATTGTCTCTCCTTTGTTATTTGCCCCACTTTAAACATTGCTTTCAGAGTATTTTGCTGTTGTAGCTTTTACAGTTGTGTGCTGGTTTATTGCAGGGACAGTGCTTTCAATTTTCATCTCTAGTATAATTTGATATTTGCATCTCAGTTAAAGCAAACATGAAAATGTTTCTGAAATCTCTTTTTACTTGAAGAACTGAAGGCATTTTTCAAAATCAGTAAACTTAATGGACTAGGAGAAGAAATTCAGCATATTTGTTTCTATTGTCTTAATTTTCCTGTTTCATTATAGAAGTATAAAAGGGGAAATTTGTACTGCTATCTGGGTATTCAAAGTCATAATGAGAGATTGTCGTGTCTCATTTGCCTATGGGTAGCAGCTTCCTTCAGTTACAGCATGAGGTAAATAGCTCTTTAAACTGCCTTTGAACTGAAATGGTACAGTTTGCATGTAGGTTACTTTTTCCTCTTCAAAGGTAATTAAAAAGTTGTGAGCAGCTCACACAGAATGCTGATATAGTTTGTTGAGGATCTGTTGGTGGCATTTAGTTTGGAGGCTCTTAGAATTCTCCCTGCAGTTTATATTGAATTCTTGGAGCTTGGTGCATCTGGCCACGAGGTGGTGGTGGTGTATGCAGAAGAAATGAATTGGCTTTTGTACACGTGTCATCTGACCAAACAACCTGTTGGATAACTTACAGTGGAAAAGCTCGCTGAAGAAAGTACTTGAGAATTTTCCTGTTATAGCAGTTTTCATTTGGTTTGCTTATATTATCTGAGAACAGAGTTAGGTGCCAGGAGTTGGTGTTTGCTCACTTAGAGACATCAGCAGTGAGGCAAGTCCAGCAGCCTGTGTCCGTGCTAGCTTTGAGTGCTAGCATGGTCCATGTGAGAGACCTGTGCCAAGAGCCAGGAGCTGACTCCCTGCTCTCCAGTACAGGTAGTAAGCAAGCTTCACACTACACAAAACTTGTCTTGCTGTAGTCTTAAAAGTAATTGTTTGAGGTTTTTATAGCTGTTGATTTGCCAACAGTCTGTGCTCTGCTTAGGCGTTGCTTGTTTTGGGTTTCTTCCAGTATCTGTTTTGCTTAATGAAGCGGGAAGCAAGGAATGTGTAACTGATTTCTGTTTGCAGTACTTAAACTCGGGCATTTTTGTCTCTTTCTGAGGCTACAGTATGGTATTTTTTCAAGCCAGGAGGATGGAAGTAACTTCCATTCCACACTGTTCTCCTGCCATTATGCCAGCAAGATCCATCTGAGCTGAAAGGCAAACCAGATTAGGAACCAATATGACAAAAAAATAAACTCAAAAGATCATTTTTGTTCTCATGTTGCTTAAAATGCATATTGAGCTACATCCTGTTAATCTGGTGCAAAGTACCAGAATTCCTAGGCATTCAAACAAGAAAATGAGTGGTTTTGGTGTTTGATAGGTGTCTCATTTCTGTACGTCCGCTTTCTATATAAGCTTTAGCACTTTCCGTAAGTGATGGATATATCAGCTGGATAGCCAGAACTCTGCCATATCTCAAAGGGTTTCTCAGCTACATGTCTCATGAAAGTGTTACTGGCTTTTTAAGCACCTAAGTCATTGAGTTAAGGTAAGCACTTCACAGCATGATTTCTGCATGAAAATGCTTTTCTGTTTGTTTTCTGGAGAGTGCTGTTTCCCAGTCATGCATTTTTTAAATTACCTTGATGTTTTAGAAATATTACTTTGTAGACATTTTCTGTGGATGAAGTTGGCAAAAGTTCAATTGGGTGAACTAAGCAGCTGATTAGTGATAGCATGACAAAATTTTTTCTTTGTTTAAGGGCTCTGGCTGAAAAATTTCTGTTTGGATTCTGTGGAATTATAAGTGGGGCTCTGGAGGACCACTACATCCAGTTGGTTTGACTGTGAATAGATAAGGAGTAGATGGGTGCTGATAATAGTTGTTAACTGTGAAAGACAAGTGGAAAAATAGTGTTAAACTGGGTTGCTGGTGAGCACCTCTGAATTGACTGTGTACTACAAAAATTTATTTGCTTTTAAGTTAGTCAAGCTAAACACAGTGGTAGAGGAAACTGAGATAGGGCAATGGTTTTACAGCAGCACAGGAGCTGGAATCAGGACAGTAGATGGCTAGCTCCCAACCTCATGTTTTGGACCACTGCTAAATCTTTTAATAGTTTCAAGAATGCTTTCTTGAAAAGAGCTTTTTTGGCTTCTTTGTCTGCCTGCTTCTGTTTACCACGTGCTATTTGTAAAACCTGCTGTCCTCCATGGCATCAGATCTTCATGGAAATTGTCATGTCAGATTGAGATAGTTTGTAGCTGAGGAATAAGTAATAGGAACCAAGTAGTTTTTGAAGATGAAAGGGTTTCTGTATATCATTTTGTAAGAATATGTTAATTGTCTAGGTTGTTCCTAAATCTAAAGAAGCATCTGAAGACTCTAAACTTACAGTACAGTATAAGATGTTGTAATTACTAAAACTTCACATAACTAAAAAAATATAATGTCTCCTTTCAGATATTTCTAGCAAGTTGCCAGTGACTAAATAAGATTGATAGGAGGCAGCACAGACTAAATACAGGTGCTATGAAAAGCTTCTCTACAGAGAATGTAAGACGTACTTATGGGTAGATGTGCTGCCCTAGTTGGCACAGTAGGTTTCTTGTGTCTTGTTTCTATTCAAATTAATCTGTTAATTCTTTGCAAGGTGCATGCAGCTAAGTGACTAGTGGACATCAGTCACCCTGAAGACAGTTACAGCTGTATAATTATATATGAATATATTACTTGTTCCTTTCATCCAGACTGCAAAAACTATGCCAACAGCTAAAGCAATGGCAGGGCCACATTATGGGTCCTTGGTAGTGGTGCTTTCAGTACTGCAGCTCGTCTGTATTATCAGATCAATACTCTTCTGTCTTATTTTACTTTGCATTACTTGTCTTGTACTGTAATTGGCTAGAAGACCATCGTGGGGTCTTAAACAAAACATACTTGATCTGTGATCTCTTTTTTTTGAGAATTTCTTCAGAGAAACAGTCATCCTCAAGAGTGTTGAACATGTTGAGCATATAGACTCTCTTCAGATGACAATGTACATGAATATCTTGTATATCATCACATTTGGCTTCAATATATAGTAGAGCAAGGTGAGCAGGAGAGATGGAGAAGTCTTCTTTCTGCAAAAGCAAACTTTTGGAAGTGTTTTCCAATTTGAAGTCTCTATGGTTGAAAACTTTAATGAGAAAGTGTTGCAGATGCTTGTCAAGAGTTTGGTGAATGTTGCTCTTGCTATGTTCAGCCACAAAATGAATGAATGTCAGATAGTTTTGTAGATAAAGGAGCTTTTTAAACAATGATAATAAAAAGACACAATAAGCAGACTTTTCAGGGTCATAGTATACATACACAAAGATGACAAATTGGTTCTTGGAATGGAGTTCTGGAAAGCTGTAGCATAGAGCCACTTGATTCTTGCTGTTATTTAAATTGACTGTAGGGAAAACGAGACAGCTTGGTTCTTTTCATGGCAAATGAGACATTGTTGTGATTTATGATGTTAAGTACTTGACCTGTCTTGGTGAATTTTTCAGCATCAATGACTTGGTTTGAGTTGAAAGCTGGATTTTTTTTGTGGCTGCAATCTCACTAGGACTGGGAATCCAGCTGGCTCCTGTCTGTTATTTACATAAGAGCCAGTGATACATGCTGTACAACTGGAGTTCTGTTGGCATTGTAGCTTTTCAGGACCCAGCCTGGTTATTGCCCTGATAACATTGCAGAGGGCAAGTGGAAGAAAATCATAAGTAACCCAAGTGAGATGTAGGCAAATCAAAACATGCAAAGTGAAACCAGTCTAGGGCCTGGTTAACCACCTTCAGAGGTGAAACTTAGTTTGCTCTCCTATGTATTGAAAACTGAAGATGAGCCTTAAATCCAGGTGTTTTTTGAGTTTTAACTAAAGCTGGCAGTACTAATGGCTTGTAAAAGAAGTGAACTATTTCTTTCCACAGACCTTAACTCAGTAATAGTAATTATACCTCTTGATATTTGTAACAAGTTTGACTGACTTCCATGGGAGTTTTAGGAGGCAAATATCCCACACCTAATCACAGTGCCATACATAGCATGTATAGAATAAGTTATGGATAGATGGCCAAGATGGCTCTTAAATTTTGACTGAACATTGTCTTGAGCACTGTATAGGAATGAAGGATTGTTATCCAACATAGTTCAGAGGAGGTAGCAGTTGCATTGGCCATCCCAACTGCTAAACTATGGGAAACAAATAACGTCTCTTTGAAGGCTGGTCAAAGTTACCTGCACAGAGTCAGATTTGTCTCAGCACCTCAGTTGTGAAGAGCCAGTAACTGATTCCATCTCATGAGTGAAAACATAAAAAAAGTGTTTTTAAATTTCTACTCTTGCTGTTGCTGTGTGTAACAATATTGAGAGGGTTAAATCAGAGAAGGCAGTTAAACCAATTATAACTAGAAGTAATAAGAATGTACAGCTGTCTTGGCATAGAATTGAGCATAACTGAGCTGTTCAGAATTCAGGACCATTGTTATACTGTTAGTATGCCCAGGGAGAAGCATGCTGGGGAAAAAAACCAAACCAAACTAGGCTTAGATGTTCTGCTTAAATTCTAGAGGAGAAAAGACTGCAATTAGTATTTTAACTTTCATGTGGTTAATCAGGCCCTCAAGTGAAGATAGGACCTCAGCAGTTCAGTCATCTGCCTAATCACTAAGTTTCTTGAAGTTGGACATTTTGTAACATTACCTTTTTCTTTCCAAAGACAAATCAGAATTATATGCAAGTACAAGCATAAGCAGTAACGAAGGAATAGCCTATGTTTCATCACCTGTAATTGAATTATAATTAGCTTATGGTTTATTTATAAATGAAGTCTGTGCTTCGCCATTCATTGCCAGTGGTCAGTCCACAAATGGAAGCAGTGACTGCTGTTGTACTCCAAGGGGGAAGTGCTCCTTCTGCAGGCTGAGGCTGAAAACATTCAATTATCATTAAAATCGGTTCATTTGAATTTCCTCCAATAATGCACTTGTTAATGAGGTGTTAAATTATCACCTTGGGAACCTGGGGACCAGTCAAAACTAATTTGAGCAAAGTGAATTTTTTTTTTGTTGCTGCCCTTGAGAATCTCAAGCTGAGCTGGGAAACTGTTGGAAAAACAAATACTCTGGGGGTCATAAAGAGAGTTTCCTGCTTCTCTCCAGGGGTCTAACAGTTTTAAACATCATTCTCTGTATTTGTACTTCCAGCTGAGAATCTTTTAAATCCAGCTTGTTGCTGCACCCCTACCTCCCTCCCACAGAGCATGGCAAGTTTCCAGAAAAACTGCTTTAACCTGGGCTGGGCAGGAGAAATCTTTCAGCCTTTGATGCTTTGGAGAATGTTTACAGACGTTAACAGAATTGTACTCTTTGTGTTGTACATTGAAATGTGAGAATTCTTCAGTGCTTCTTCTTTTGGGCTTTATTCAACATTGTAGTTTTGTATAGAGCTTATAAACCTTTATAAGTGTACACCTGCTTTATTCTTGTAACATTCTAGTTCTCGATATTTCTATTAAGGTAGGAGCTGTCATCCTATGTCTTCCTAGACTAAACATGGATCTGTCAGAGCAGAAATATAACTAGAATTGTTGCTTTGTTGAAGTAGCTTAATTTTTCTTCATTTCTTAAACTACGTTTGATTTAAAATGTGTTTCTCACTTTTTACTCTCAATAGTGTATGAGGTGCCAGGTTTCTACAGAATGCTGGTGTGCTGCTCATACAGAAAGAGGAGAATATACTGGTAGCAGGTTACTACTATATATAGTATATAGTGTTAGCAACAGTACAACTAAAATGCTTCTACATCAGTAACTTTAAGGTAAAGCATTTCAACAGTAGTAGTCACACGAGGTGATGTGCACTCTGTCTTTCTCTGGGTTAGTGTGAAATAGAGTTTAGGGTTCCTGGTTTACTAGAGCAGAGTTTTTAGGAAATACCTGAATGACCCACACAAGCATTACCTCCTATCATCAGTCCTGGCAGCTGCACCAATGTTCTACATAGAGAAAACAACACTGGTACTGCAGTAGTGTCTGCAGTATAGAGACTTCTATGAAGACTATGTGGTATAATTGTTTCTGTCTTCTTTGGAAACAGGCAATAGTCAGTAAAGAAGCCCTTACTGTGGGCTGTGTTAGGCTATGTGGGACTTGCAGGCCAGCTGAGCTACTGTCCATGCCTATTTTAGTGGGTTCTGATGGAAAATGTGTTTGGCACAAGGTCAACTCATGCCATTTCACATCAATGCAGTTGACCTACCACAAATTCCCAAACACAGACAATCTTGACAATCTACAATGTGTACTTTTGTCCTGCTAGAGTGCAGATGTTTGCTAATGTTTCAGAATTAATAAACTTTCTTAGATAGTACAGATTTAATCTTTAAAGGAGGAAGCTGTCTGAAAAACCTGCATGCCAATTAATGTGTTTTCAGAGCATATGGCCAGAGGAGAGATTTGAGATTACTTTAAATAAGATTGAGCGGATTCTCAGTTTTGGTATTGAGGTTTAGTTCAGGACAAATTGACTTCTCAAGGACAGGATAAACCAACCTGTAGGGCTTCTTTCTGCCACAAGTAAGCTTCTATTAATGCTCAGGTTATTGCCTAATTGTTGCATAGTGGAAAAGTTGTGGTTACAAGACTGCCTACATGGGGGAAAATGTGTTACAGAGTATGAAAGCCTCTCAAGTTCCTGTTGGCTAGCAGCTCCTAAGATTTCTTAACTGTTTGTCCATGGACACTAGGATTGCAAAAAAAAAAAGAAAAAAGGCGCCAGTAAAATACTTCTGAAGCTTTTTAAGACTTCTAAGTATGCATTCCAGCTGGTCAGCTTAATATTGTATCATGTAAGTGTGTTGGCAAACTCAGGCTCTAAATGGGCAGTGGAGAACTCATTTGTCCTGCCACTAGCACCCCTAGAACTAAGTACTCTGTGCAAACAGATGTGTCACTCTTCTAGAATAACTATACCAGGAGCTGGGAGCAAAATGTTCGGTACCTCCAATCTGAAATGTAGCTTGTCTTTTCTAGGATTATGGCTATATTCCTGACAAGTACCTTTTTGTTCAGGACGTGGCAGCGTAGAGGCAATTGTGGGTTTTATATGCACAGCTTTGATCTTTCCAGGATCCTTGGAAAACAGAGCTGTTCAGGAAAAACAAGTCTGTAAATGTCAAAGGAAAGAAAAGATCCCCAGGGTTTGGGCCTTTTCAGGCACAAAGCCTGCTCTTCCACCTCACTGCAGTTCCAGGTGGCAGGATACCAGAAGCTTCTTGCCAAATACAACTTACTAACATGGGAAAGCTCAACACCCTTGCTGTTGAAATTATTGCAGAGTTTTAGGGTAAATCTTAGAGCACACTGTAGAACAAGTATGGCTACTATAACAGATACACAGACAGATGGGGGCAGCTCTGTCTTGGTGGGAAATTTGCAGACTATAGCTTTTATCACTTGGCTAGAAGCATCTTTGATATCAAAGGGGAAAATTGAAATATTGTAAAGGATCTCTTATTGAATGGATCCAAGTCTTCACAGAAAGTTGTATGAAAATGTGTTCTGTGAAAGATTCAGGTGTTGCCTTCTCAATGACTTCATACAAAAGCTTCCTATTGAAAGAAAAAACAAACCAACTTGTTCAGAGTGAAAGTTTTTAATTTTAGGTCACATTAGTAAAGAGCACACACACACACTTGCAGCATCCTCTCTCCCATTGTGCCCTGTGTTAGATGAAATCTGTAGCAATATTATATTGGGAGGTATATCAAGGTCCTGTTGAAGGACAGAAGGAACTTTGGAACTTACTTGATGTGCTCCATTCCATAGGGTCCCATTTAGTACCACTGACCAAAAGTAGGTGTTGAGGACTTTTCTGTTCACTTTCTTTAGCCCTTAAAGGATTCTTCTACAAAGAGACATAGTAGAAGGTAGTCTGTCTGCCAGGTTGCTTTTCTGGATTTTTGGACTAAGGGCGATAAATGCTTCTCATAATACCTTGCAGTATCAGTTACTGATCAAAATCTGCCTCTGCAGATTATCTCAAGCTTGTGGAGCCAGTTTCACAGCACCCTTGGCATCATTTCTTTATAGAGCTGGCTTCTGTTCAGTTTGGCCGGAAGATGGTACTTCAGTGTTTATGGCTGCCACCTCCCAAAGGAGTTTGCCAAAGAGTGCAGTAGTCAAACACATCCCTCAGGTGGTGCCCCCTCAGGGACACCTCACTATCCAGGTAAGAGAATGGATGCCCTAGCTCTGATGCTTTCTAGGTGAAGCTGATTGTTTCTAACCAAAGGTGGACACTTTATAGCTGGCTGGTGTGTCTTTTCCAGTGTATGACAAGCCTTGATGTGCTAGAACTTGAGCACTAGTCCAGCTGCTTTAGCAGCAATGCTGTTAGAAACTTTTAAGATGTTGACATGGAGTGTGACCAGTCAGCTGACTTTTGCTGAATACTGTTTGTTGCACTTAGAATGTTCCTATCTGATTCTAAATTTAAGAGCAGCACTTCAGTATGTAGCTAATGCAGCTGCAGGGAATGAG
>VZTB01006146.1:0-18891 GCA_013397245.1 Thryothorus ludovicianus | reverse complement strand
TTTCTTAGTCTACCTTATTGCCTGTGATCTATGTGACATACAAATTCCTCTATTTGGCTGAACTGGCTTCGAGTTTTAGAAGAATGGATTAAGACCTATGGATGTTGTAAAAGTTTGTGCTTTTATACTGGTTTGATGTAAAAATCAAGAAACAATGCAAAAATAATAATAAAAAAAAATCTAATTTTTATGACCAGCTAGCAAGAGTTCCATGGGGAGGCTAGTGTATTAAAGCTCAGTCAGAAGAGCTACTGAATTACTGCCCTAAAGCTGAGTACTTGGCTATTTTGTCCTGTCTATGGGTTCTTTTGTGAACTCCTTAGAGATGTGCCTAATGGCAGGATAAATACACTGACAAACTAAATATTAGTACTGTTACTAAATAATAACTTTTCCATAAAACTACACAGACTACACTTCATTACATTTCCCTGAAAACTATTCTTGTATTTGAGAATTTTAGGGAAAAATTGTTTGTTGGTTTTTTTTTTCTGTACACAACAGAACCAATTCTTCTTTTCCAAGTTTGGTTTTGGGAGGTCTGTCCTGTTAATACAGGTCATTCAGTGGCATTGGGTATGGTTGTCAGACTCTTCATCTTTTCTAACCCTGTAGCTTTGGCTATAACCTCTGTTTCACGCAGTCATTTTTATAGGATTTTAATCATTTTCATTTTTATAGTGCTTCATACTTGTCACTTCTTTCTTCATTATATTTTGAGAGAAGTGAGAACAATTTGGGGTAGAAGAAGGCTACATGGCCACTTTGGGAATTTTTGGTTGATTTTGTTGAGGATTTTTTTGGTTGGTTGGGGATCTTTTGGCTTTTTTTTTTTTTTCTTTGCTTTT
Organism: Thryothorus ludovicianus; assembly: GCA_013397245.1. NCBI lineage: Eukaryota > Metazoa > Chordata > Aves > Passeriformes > Certhiidae > Thryothorus > Thryothorus ludovicianus. Next base: position 18,043 of record VZTB01006146.1, on the reverse strand, counting down.
TCTTTTTTTGTGGGATTTTCTCCATTATGAAGAAGGCATTAGTAACTTGTAGCCTGTTGATTCTGGATATGTTGCCCTAATATCCTGGTTGAGTCCAGAGCTTTTGGTACTTAATTAACTTGGAAATTTTAGTGCCAGGGGAAACCTTTAGAAAGTGTTATGTAGCTAAAAAAAAAAATCCATTACAAGTGTTTGTCTTGTCTAGGGATTAGTTCTTTTGAAAATTCATCAAAAGTGAAGGATTTGCATAACAGTGTCTTCATGGAAGCTCTGCAGATAGATACCTGCTGAACAAGGGGAATTACACTGTGTTCTGGGAAGTAGATGTGTAGGGTCTGGAGGTTTTGATAGTTCTGTTGTAATGGTATTTATTGGAATGGGGGGAGACATTGCTGCTGCTCTGGCATGGTCTTGGTTCCATATGGTGGTCTTCATAAAATACCTTAAGTTTTGGGTTTGATGTATTCAGTGGGATTGAAGGCTCCTATGAGGGACTTGGGGAATATTTTTTTTTCATGGCAGGATTTTTCCTAAGGCAAGGTATAAATGTTCAGTGACTTCCCTTTAGATTTGAGGGTAGTCTAACATGTGGCCACAAGGGCTGTATATTCCATACACATTTGTTTTTCTATAGAAGTAGTGTACTGTGGAGTGTTTCAAGTGCCTTTTCTTTTAAAATGTTGTCTATACAGATCACACCTCTTAAACTTAAGCATTGTGCTTTTTCTTGGAAAGCTGGTGTGCACTGCAGCTTTTTTGTGTTCTGGGATAAGAAACAGGGTTTTCTGCACTATTTCCTGTGGTCTCTCTGTGTGGAGAACAGCTATGCCATACAACAGGGTGGACTCCAGCCTAACAGCAGCAGAGTGGCAGAACTTGTGCTGATAATATTTGAGTACAATAGATGCTTTTTGTTATTTATCTGTTTTAATGTAGATATATTCAGAAGAAAATTTTTACTACCACTGTAAATGAACTTTAGAGATGGAAGGAGTACTTCCAATGCTGGTATTTTTGGTTTTTTTCTGGAAGAGCTACTTACAGTGCTGTCCTTTTTTTCTCCTCATTCTTGATCTAAAGCTTATTTAATGTTTTATACTGACTGTATCTTTCCATTTTTGATGATAGCTCTCTTAAAATGTGGAAGGAGGCTGCTTTGCTGTTCTTTCTGCCTATGGAAGCTGGAGGTGATAATTTGTCTGGTTCTGTAAGGTTTTTAATATCTGTATGATATTTTACAATTAATAAACACAGTAATATTAGCTAAAGTTAGGTGACTGCTACGTTATGTGTAACACTTACTGCTTGAAACAAGAGCTTTTCATCACATATTTTTGTATATATATTTAATAGTCATTCATGTCTTCCATCTTCTCTTGTACTGCGTAGGAAAAGATTTCTTTGCCCCTTTGAGTTGCTGTTTAAAATCCCAAGGAGCAGTCAGCTTTGATACTGACTTCCATTGTTAAAAACCAGTCTGCACAAAACAGATGGAAAATATAGTTCACGCTCTTTGTTGCTGTGTTGTAAAGCTACTGAACTGTCTCCATGGAAGTAGATTATAAACATCCTTAATGTAATATGCTTTGTCAAAGCTTGCACATTCCTTAGCTTCTAAAGAAATGTGGTGTTTGTATGTGTTCCTGATGTTTTTGCTCTCTGTGGCTTCAATCTGCCATAACAGCCTGCCAACCTATTTGTACTGTACAAAGGTTTGAGTCTTTTTTTTTCTGTTCTGTCTCTTCTTCACTGATGCTTTTTCTTGAGATTTTTAAGAGCAAAGATGCACTTTTTAAATTTCAGTGTCCATGGTATCATAATAAAAAGGAAACAGAAGGTTTTAAATGCTTGCTTTTTTCAACAATTCAATTAACTTGGCAAGGTAAGTTTCACTGAAACTATATAAAGGTAATTTTTTCCATGGTTCTGCCTTTTTAGTGAAGGTGCCATAACTAGTTCAGAAGAGCAGCCTGACGAGTGCACGTTTCTTTTCTTTCTTCTCAGCAGGACACAAGAATAGCTGTCAAACAGGATATGTACAGCTGTCTTTTTAATGATTATGAATGCTATTATGATGACTGCATTTGTGGTAGTACAAAATCTGTGTGAGCTAATGTGTAAGTAGTGTTAATACAATTCCACAAATCCTCCTGGTGATTAATATGTACAGTTAGATAATACATTTACCCAGGCAACACAAACTTAATTTCTTTGTTCTAGAAGGATAGCCCTAATTACATTCTTGAAAATTACCTGTTGATCTGAACCAGTGCTGTCTAAGTTCAGTGAGTGCAAGTCATAATTTGTTAGGATGCAGGGAATTCTAGTCATGGGACAGCAGTGCAACCAGACACAGTGAGCAAGGTATAAACAAACAGGAACAGCTATTGTGAATTACATTTCAGAAATTGCTCTCTGGATTGCCTAAGAGGGCCAAAGGGGAATTCTTGCAGGCAGTGCTGCTATTCTTCAGCCAGTGTCAGAGTGAAGTTGGCTGATAATATGCTTTTGTTCTCACTTTCTATCACGGTAGATTTTCTTTGTCTGTATGGCTAATCTATGTAGCTGTGATAACTCTAGAGAGAACTTAAACTGCTTTCAGTAGAAATTCTGCCTCTGGAAAAGTTTTGTGTGAAAAAATACAGGGGTAGATGTGGAGTTGGAGTTAGGGAACCCTTGTGAGACTGGTGAGCCTAGTTTCTCACTGCGGCAGGGNTTAAGATACACAGGCACATGCTATTGCTTTCTTGTTCTTTTTTTTTTTTAATGGTAAAATAGAGTTCATGGATAATTTTATCTTCTTAGTCAATCAGGCATTATCTTGAATTCTCTTTTAAGTGGAAAGGGCTTGTGTGTTTCTGACAGCCTTTTGACAGGAGGCAGTGTTTTTGTTTGGTTTTGTTTGTTGTTGTTGCCTTGGACAAGATCCATTCTTCATCAAAGATGTCAAATCCTACTTCTGTCAGTCCTTCTTCTCTGTGAAGAGTCACACTAAACACAAAAGGAGAGCATGGGGTCTTTTGTTCTGTGTTGTGTGAATTTTAAAGTAGAGACAGTTGCTATTTCTGCAGTGTCTGATATACCACTGAGTTAGTACTGGGGGAAAAGATTGAAAAGCAGATTACTAGATACATGTGATTCTAGTGGTCATTAAGGAACCCAATGGTACCAGCAACCAGCAGTCTTTTTAGACTTAGCTAAGTGTTAAAAAAAGCAGCTTTCTGTAATTTAAAGTGCATTTTGACTGAAGTAGCAAGAGATGGTATTATGACTTCCCATCTCTTGAAGCTGAATTACTGCAATTAATTGCAAGTTGGCATTACGTTTGATGACGTGGTTCTCTTTTACACAGATAAATCCAGTAGGTTATTTATATGATGTGGATCTACTAGTTTACAATTTCTCAGTCTTTAAGATCAAGGGACTGCTGAAGCTAAACAGTGGGAGCAATTCCATTTTAACTTTCATGCCATCTTGCATAAGATAAAAGCCTGCATAAATGTAAGTCACAATTGTGGTTGTATTTGGGGCCTGTTTTTGGAGGAGGTTAGTTTTTTTTCTGGTTGTTTTGTTTTGTTTTTACCTGATGCTGACTTACTAGTAATTCAGACCTAAAGAACAGAAATTGGTGCTTGCTGCATGACATTTTTTGCATGTTAGGCTTAAATGAAACACTGATATGCAAAGACTATTTCACAGCAGTCTTTGAACATTCTCTATATCCACAGGTTTTCTGGCAGCCCAGTTGTTTTCAGGTTTTGAGAGAACCACTAGTCCAGCAGAGCTTTTGGAGAGGTAGGCCTAAGGGGATGTATGTCCTGCTGAATAGTCCTTCCCTCTTCTTTAGGTGATGTTTGTGCAGACTTCAAAGAGTGCTTGAGGTCAGCAGATCATTTCCTCTGATTATCACACAGGGAGGCTGAGATGGTAATGACTCTGTATCCCTGTTTTGTGTCATTTTCTTATCTATGCAGAGGGAAAGGGCAGTTTTGAAAATTAGAGTAAAAAACATTGCAGCTCAAGTGTTAAACCTTGTGAAGGTTGCTGCTACAAGCTCAGTGGTTCTTAAGATCTCTTTTAAAGGTTAACAAATGTAAACACTTGCATTTTGTTGAATTATAGCCAGATTAGGCTGTTGGTAACCCTTGAGCTGTGAATTCCTGAGGGCTGGATGTGCCTTATAAAACAAATAAATGATATGATGAAAAAGCTCCAGGTTCAGAGAGCTGATCTTTTCAGCAGCCTGAAGGTGTGGGAGGACATACTGTTATGGCCAAGGCATCAGCTGATGAACCTCACATAACAGCACAAAACTTCACACACTTCAGTGACACATATATAGCATGTCTCAAATGCCAGACTTGCATGGGAATTATCCTGGTATTGAAACAGCTGAAATGTTTCCATATTAAATTACAAATAATCCTGTCTTTTAGATTTATCAAAGAGTTATGTGTTATTCCTGTTGTGGAACAATATTTTAAACAGAGGGATTTGAAAGTTCATCCATTGAAATAGTCAGTGTATTTTATTGGCTGTATTTTTATCAGAATGCTGAAAATATCTGTTATTTTAAAAAATGCTAGTCAGTATGCAAGCCATGATGTTGCATACAAGTGGAGCCATTAAAAATCAATATTCCCCAGAACTGTACTGAAATTCCCTTCATTAGAGCTCACACAAAGTTCAGCAAAATTGATCATTGGGGCCTTGTGTTTTTTGTTAGTTGTGGGTTTTTCTGGGAGGTGTCCCCCTGTTTCATTTAATTACATCTCAGTGCAGATGCCAGTTCATCAGTTCATTCTGTGTGTCAAGAGGGACTAAGGTGTTTCAGTTAATAAAATAGGTTAATTCAGTTCCTGGCTCTAGAAAATCCGGATTAATTAGGAAATCTAAATTGTAAACTAGAAGGAAGAGTCATAATAAAACCTACACGAAAACTGTTCACACATGATTGTCCTTAGAGTTGTATTAATTAGAGTGTGATATCACTTCTTCAGTCACTTACTGGAACAGGAGATTGATCAAGAGGAGGATTCTGAACATGCTGCAGTGTGATTCTGCCTTGGTATAAGTGCTGACATAATTAGTGACTGATATCTGTGCTGTGGTGTAGCCTGTGTTCTTTGGCTTTATTTTTCCAAGTCCTGTGCATCAGTTGATATTGGTGGTTCTGAATGTATTTTCTTCATGTAAAGATGAATGCCTTCAGTTGCATTTAGCTTGATTGGGCATTGACTGGTTCCTGTTTGCTCTACTTTTTCATTAACATTGCTTTAATAGTAGTGACAACATTATAGCTTTCTAGCTGTCAGGAAATCTCAAAAGATGATTTTTGTTTCCTATCATGTTTTACCTCAATATATTTTTCTTCTAAGGCTGTAAATCATGTGTAAAGTATAATAGAATCTATAATAACATCCTTCAGGCAACTGCTACATGAAGAGAAGAATATACTGATTTGATCTTAGCTAGAGAGAAGGTCAGTCAAAAGTAAACTGAGCTAAGACATCTTTAATACATTTGTTACCATTGTGGAACTGAAACTGCAGGAATATTTCTGCTCTGTTCTGTTAGATGTAATTCCTGGAAATGGTAACACTTGGGCTTCCAGCTCATGTTTAATTTCCCAAGCTAGACAGTTATCCTACTTCTTTGAGGTGAACAAAATGTTCTGGTGTTATGAAAAAAGGATGTGTTTCTCAACCACTTCATTAAATATGTACTGTTGAAAGAAGGACAAGTTGAAAGTCAGTTTTTTGGCATGGAAGTAGGCTCAGAAAGTGCTTTGAATGTTCAAATAATTACTGCTTTTTATCTGGCAGGGTTTGAAACTCAAGGGGAAATTTAGTATGTAGTGAAATTCATCCAGTCTCTTGCATTGCTCAAAGTGAAGGTGCCATTTGGTGGTGTTGTAACTTGTTTAATTATCCTGCAAGGTCCAGTCCTCTGGATTACTCCAGTATGATTGCCATGTGTTCCCAGATGTCAGAGGAGTGTCAGCCTAGTAGTGTTTTGGTGTGTGAGATACAGCTTTCTGTTCTTTAGCACTGCTTGCTAGTTAATTTTAATTCTCTGTGTTTTACAACCTTTCCTCCCAGAATAAATGTTGCTACTCCCAACTTTTGAGATGTAAAAATGCAAAGCAGAAGAGATGCATATCAGAGCAATGAGTATCTTCCAAAGCTAAAAGGCCTGGGACAGAGGTGGCATTTTAATGCAATGCAGCTACTTTTGCTGTAAAATTTGTGATGAAAAACGTCTATGCAAAACGCATGTAAAGAAGATTCAGAATTTCTCTACTATTTGGGGTTTTTTTAAATTATGTGTCGTCAGTGTCTTCTGGGACACTAGTGCTATGTTTTTAACAAATGGTCTCCTTCACTTCTGTGAGTCTAATGAATCCTGGAGCTGCACAGTGGGAGTCTTGACAGACTGGAAGTTGCATGAAACAGCTTTGGGTTTTTATTGAAAACATTGTCCTTGGTTCAAAGGAAAGGTAATTATTCTGCCCTGGAATGATAGTGCCCCCTCCTTTATTGACAGCACACCATCTGGTTGTGATAAATTACATGGCCCTGGCAAGGCTGCAGCTTTTTGGTAGCAGTGGGTGATGTAAAAGCTTAATGTCCAGATGGTAGAAAATAAGAAATAAAAATTGTCTGTGTAAATTACACACTTCACTGTGTTTGGTGTCATGGCTTAACCCCCAATGAGTCACTAAGTTTTTGGGGATTTTTAATGTCTTTTAGATGTATCTCTAAAGGAAAATTTCAGAAAGCAAGGTGGTGTATAGGATTTTTTAGGAACTAATTCTTGCTGCAAGGTAAATTCCACTAATCTCTTGAGAGAGAGCTTGAAAAAATGATGATGGAAATCTTGAGTATTTCAGGTGTAATTGGCACCATTTATTTTACTTTACCACCCAAAGACTGTTAGTGTAGTTCTCACCTAGCAGCAAGAACATTGCAGATTATTAAAGGGTTTTTCTCAAGAACTGGTTTTACTTAAACTTGTTTGTTGCTGTAGCTTCAGGGAGGTAGGTTCTTTTTCTGAAAGCTTGCCAAGTAGTCAGTTTACATCTATAAGTAAAAGTTCAGAGTGCTGTTAGGTAGTTTGCTAGCAGATTTGTTCTCCTGGCAGCTACTTCTTTTTTTTGCTGTCCTAGCCAAAGTATTATTTCTTCTTCTGTTTAATTTTATGATGCCATTTAATAATATGATACATTCAAGCTCAGTTCTTGTGCCTTGACAAAAATAAACATATGAGCCAATGGTGATTATTAAACAGAAATGTCTGCAAAACTCTTGGAGGGTAGAGGCAGTTTTGGTTCTCATAAGGTCTGAATTAGAACTGTAAGACAGGTTTAAATGTTTGCAGATAAAACATACTGCATGTGACTTCCTATAGTGTCTGATTTGTTGCAAATGTTGGCTGATACCTACTTCCAGACTTTATTTCAGATCTCAATTTTAAGTTCTCTTGCCACACATTACTGTTTAGGGCTTAAAAATTTCTTCCATTTGTTGTTTTTATTTCACATAATCACAGCACACTGTGATGAAGCTTGTTCTTGTCAAGTTCGTTTGGTATCTTTTGTGAGGCTAGCTGCTGCAAAGTGTCATCAACTAACTCTGCAAAGAATTTCAGTCTTTTTAATTTGGGCTGAGGTAGCAATAATACCGCTCATTACTAGTTCTTGCTTTCCTACTACTGCTGTTTTCGGAGTTGGATCCTTGCAGTTATATTTGCACTATGTGGCATGAATAACATTTATCTTAGATTTAGTTGTAAAGAGGAAACACTTTGAACCTGGCATTGCTATGCTTGTTATTTCTGTGGCTAGGCAGTTTGGACATGCATGCGGGGATTGGCCACAGGTTAAAATAACTCTGAAGCCACATTGAGTTGTTGCTAAAATTCAGTCAAGAATTCTGTGTATAATGAGCAAAGTGCCCTGGCAAGTTTGACTCACTCTTTGGCTGCCAGGGTACGTGAGAAGCGGATGTGAATTATTCTGGGGTTTGGCAGTTTAGACCTTCACCTTTTGTGAGCAAAATGCCTCAGCAGCTTCAAGCTATTTAGGCTAATGCCTCATATCTGATAAGCACAGTTTGCAGATGAGCAAAAGTTACAAAGTGCTCATTGTTATTAGTCTCTCAAACCAATAGACTTGAAATTTTATCCTCTATTGTGGAAGACAGCCTAAAGTACAAGGTAGAACTAAATGTATGTAATTGTAGTGTGTGTAATGTCTTCTGCACCTAGCTATTGTAAGTCTTCAAAAATTTTAGGATTTACCAGAGGAAAAGCGTTTCTGAAAACTCAAACTATGAGGGTGCTCAAGCATCAGAACACCCTGCTTATGGAGGTTGTAGAGTCTCCATCTGTGAAAACAGTCAAAACCTACTCTAGGTGATCATGCAGGTTGGACTGACTGATTTCAAGACATCTATTCCAAGGTAAAGAATTTGTGAAAAGTGAAAGTGGTATCTTCCTTGTCAACAGCTCTTTTCACCACTTGGGACATATTATATTTTTACACAGAGAAAAACAAAATCTGCAGAGCTTCTTTTACATTCCACCAAAGCCTTTTTCAGGGCCATAGGAAAGGTGCAGCACAGATGTTTCCAGAGTCACTGTCTGTGCAAGATGCATCCTAAAATGACCTCATTGTATTGACACTTGTAATGATATCAGTTCCTTATGCTTCATAGGTGATCTATGTTTGTTTGGCTTGAAATGACTTATGGCCATTTCCAGCCTATGATCAGAGAAGCTGACTTTTCCTCTGATGAGATTCCTTCTGATGGTCTTTGACAAGCCAATACAATGTGTCACTTAGCCCATCCTGCTAGACCTGGCAATAATTCTAGCATCTAATTTCTTGGACAGACCCTTGATATATTACATACTCTCAGATCTGGTTGAGCAGAATCACATCAGGAGATCATCAAAGCATTTGGAGCCTTGGAACCTCTGTCTGGAGTGGAATGATGCCCATGTGTAGAACATGGTGCACATATGAAGGATGTGCTAATTGCTAAGCAGGCAACACCAAAGGGGACATTCTTACCTTGCCAAGTAGGCTGTTCAGGGCCATGTTCAAGCTGTTACATGGCCCTTGCTCAGCAGTTCAGGAGTACCTGTTTGATTACTGTCTTTCAGATTTGCCCATTGTTTAGTTAAGTTTCTTACATCTGCCTCAGCCACGTATATCTTTGAAATGCCATTTTCTCCATTCAGTCATCCTGTAGTCCTGAAGTACCAAAGCAGTCCAATAAAGATATTTCTTTCAGTAAAAAACTTCTTTAAGGTAAATTCCAGTTTTCATTCGTGCTATGCTTACACACCTCATAAGGGTCACAGTCAGTTTCTCTTCCCTTCTCTGAGGAATATTGTTTTGGTGATCTTGCTGCAAAGGAATGACTAACGGCTTTTAGGTTTTTTTTTTTAGTTTTTCTTCCTAATGATTGACTTCCATCCATTTATTTGTACTTCAGGACTGAAACTTCCAATAATAGAAAGCAATTGAGTCTTGTTAAAGGCTTCAGTTTAGTTAATGGCTGCAGTCTCTCCATGAGCAATTAGGATTGGTTACAGAAGTCTTCTCTAGTAGTGAAAGCATGCTCTGCTAAAATATTCTAACATAGCCCAAAGTAACTTAAAAATGTCTTTCAGACACTTGCAGGTCCATCAGTCCTACATTTCAGTCGTGGCTTCATCAGAATCCCTGCCACTGGTACAGTATATAGTAGCGATGCTACATTTAATCAAGTAGCCCTCTATTCATGTATATTTTAAAGACTTGGACCCATTTTTGGCTAATTGTAATGATAGGGACTGATTAGAGTCTTCTATCCTAATTTTTAGATTTACCTTTCTTAACACTTGGTATATTATTTTCATGCCTAATAACCTTCCTCTGAGTCCTTAGTAGGTTACTGAATTCTGTAGTTGAGAGACTATAAAGGACAATGGAAGGCTGAACATTAGCTTTGTCTTAATCACATGGGGGAAGATGCAGGTTGCTATACAATTGTGCCAACTACAAAGGCAAAAAATCTAGAAGTCTATTACTAGTGATGTATGTACACCCAGAAGATTAAACCTACATGCACACAAGATGATTAAAAAATTGGGTTATCAAGAAGTAATTTTCCTTTCACTTTAATGACTATGGATTAATAATTTCTAAGTTTCATTTATCAACATTTCCAATGGAATAAACTAATTTTATGTATTTGCAGCTATTATTAAATATTTGGTGTATGCTTGTTTCAGGAGCCAAGGTTGGCCACATTTGAGACAGGATGAACTGTTAATCTGTCTTTTTTTCTGTAGGATCAGTAGAATTCTAATGGTTTAATCTCTTTCTCTTTAAAGCTTGAATTTTCAGGATCTTATATAAAGTATTTTTGCTGTAGAAAAGCTGACTCCTGTAGTTTGATAAACATTGACTCAGTTTAAATCAGTTGGTTTTAATACAGTCTTTACTAACTCCTTAATGTTTATTCATGCTGGTCTCCTTTGCACATGTATCTTGTTTCAAAGTCTTTCTGCTCACTTCATGAAGCCTGCTGTTTGAGGCAAATTGTGACTAATCAAATAATTTTAATACTGTCATGGCTGTGCACAGAGGAGCGACCATTTTAGCTGATTTTATTACAGTGTCATTTTGTAACACCATGCTGCAGAAACCCTTTGACATGAGCTAAGACTGTTGTGCTCACTGCTGTACACATACTGTCACTGCTCTAGAGAAGTTTAAATTATACAGAGAACAGGGCAGTATGAAGAAATCAGGTTTACAGATAATATTTCATTGGCTACAGCAAAGCTGGGCAATGCTACTACTGTGATATTTGAAGTGCAAATGCAGACAGATCCTTCAAGTTCTTTTATAGTCACCAATGCAGATAATCTTTTAATAGAATAGTAAACTGTGAAATGTTCTATTTTGAACAATTAATAGGATCCTCTGGCAAAGTGCCTCTGTTGTGGTCTTTCTGTAGTGAAAGGGAGCTTATGCGAAAGATGGGGACAAACATTTTGGTAGGACCTGTTGGAGTGGGACAAGAGACAATGATTTTAAACTAAAAGATAAACTCGGACTAGATATAAGGGAGAAAATTTTGCAAGTGTGATGGAACACAGGTTCAAGTTCTCCAGAAAAATGGTGGGTGCCCCTTCCCTGGAACCATTCCAGGCCAGGCTGGATGGTGCTCTGAGCAACCTGGTCTAGTGTTAGATGTCCTTGCTTATGGCAGCAGTGTTGGAACTTTAAGGTGGTGATCTTTAAGGTCCCTTCCAACCCAAACTGTTCTGTGATTCTAACAGACTGCATCTTTCCATTCACGTCAAGCAACATGATCTCTTCTGGGTGAGAGCTGCATCTTTTTATGATGAAGTTCATGGGGAGAGCAGGCTGCCTTGGAGTTCTCTAAATGCAGCTGGTAGTTGCAAACAAAATCAGAAAGTGCAAATATAAAAATAGTCCTCCAGGCTCTGGAATATGCCAAAGGCTTCAATCTCACCAGTATATATAAACTCAGTGAATATACAGTACATGCACCCAGCTGTTTTTTGGCATGCCTTTAGACTCCACTGGAACTATTTAGTTTGATAGTAAATGCAATTACGGATACTTAATATTAGCATAAATTTATATTTCTCCGAGACATTTTAATGCCAAGAATATCAGCCATAATTCTTCTTTCCTCCTTTTTCCATTTCTGATTCTTTTTGGCTTTACCATTGCCAATTTTTAAAATCAGATTTCACTGTTTTCCTCTCTCCTTTAAAGCACTGAGCATTTTTACAATCACCTCTACAGTGGCTCCATACTGAGAACCCACATAATCCAGTCAAATCCCCTGCATACAGTGTTGCTAAAAGCCACAGTTACGGGGTTAACTCAGAATGGTCATGAGCCAAGCACTTCACTGCTTCTCCAAAATAAATGGTAGTTTATGCTGCTGCCATATGGCCAATGAACACGAGCTTGCAGCCCTCTTTGGGTTTCCTTGTCGCTTTCAAGTGTGCTGATTCACAAACCAGACTTCTCCCCCCCATGTTATTTGTAGTTTCTCTCCTGAACGGTGAAATCGGGAAGCATGCAAGCATGTCAGAAGAATAAATAACTTGACTCAGTTTCTCCTGGGTGAATTAAGCCCGGCCTCCCCGAGCTGCAGTGCAGCCCTTTGTGGGGAGCACAGGCTGTGTGAGCAGGTACCGAGGCTGGGGACTCTGGGGACAGCGCTGGCCTCTAGTGGAAGGTGCCTGGTCCTTCTGGTGACCTCGAGATACACAGCCCAAATGCTCTTCCCATTCCCAAATTTGCTTTAAACCTGGGTTCCCCATTGGCCCTGCGAAAAAACCCAGTGAGTTGATTCTATCTTCAGACTGGTTTTCTGAATACTACAGTTCAAGCTATCAAACAGCAATATAATAGCACTGAGTTAAGGAATTATTATAATTGCTTTCTTTAGGTTTTTAGTTACTTTCTTTTGGTTTCTCATAGTGCTTGGAGATTCTCTTGGCATTTGCTGATGTGAGCTGGTTCTTTCTAATGTGAAACTGGGAGAATACACTTTTCTGGCCCATACATTTTAATATATCTCTGTGCAATCTCAGGTTACGTCGTATAATTGTATCTAATACTTTTCTGAAGATCTGTAATGAAAATCTGCTGACAGCATCGGAAGGGGAGGATGTAAAATTCTTACTGCAAATATTGGCAGTGATGCAGTGTTCACATAAGCAAACTTGGAGGAAGCAGACTGAAACATGTAGAGTCACCTTGTCTCTGGAACTTAAATAATGAGATAGGAAAAGTATTCTGAAAGATAAGAAATCTGATGGTAATGTATCATAAAATTTTACTAATTATCTTTTATGGAGTGATCTCTCAGAAGAAACCAGCAAAACTTTGCTTTATACCTCCATCTGGTTTATGAGCTGTTGTAAATCACTTTTTTTAGGCTAACAGAGTAGGCTGCTGTAGGAGGTCAGCTCTCCCTTATTGTGTGGGTGTGTGATGGCTTTGGGTGGATTGTGCAGGTGAATCACTGCTGAGCTCTCTTTTGGCCTTGGGGGTGTGAGTTTGTGTCATGAGTCTGTTTTCTGAGAGATGATGTTACAAATGTCTTAAAATCAGCTCGAAATCAGCACATGCTTGATCCTTAAACATCCATTACAGCATTTTTAACAACATTGTGCTCTCCCTGTCTCTTATTGCAACTTTTCCTTAAAAGGTAAAACTTTTGGCATTTAATCACTGTTGAAGTGGAATTTTGTTTAGTGTTCTTTTTTGGTTTAAAATCTCACTCTACTTTCTCTGGTTTTAAGTTACTCACTGTAGCCCCTAATAGGTACTGCTTTGTTTCTGGTCTGACCCTTGCTTCGAGGCAGATATTCATAAGTTGTGTTTGTCCTTTATGCTGGCTGGCAAATCCAAAAACATTTTTCTATTTTTTTTTCATCAAGCAAATATTATTAGAAGTCATGCTTGACTTATGCTTTTCAAGGGAAGCCTTCTAGAGGAGAGTTTTGTATATCTTCTATGAAAAACATGTTAGTGGCAGTAAAAGGGTAGTAGTGCTTTTATGAATTCTCAAAAAAAAAAAAAAAAAAGACATTGGCTGTTGTGTTGGTTTTTTTAATGTTGAGGTATTTACAAGTATAATGTCCAGAAAACAACTTGACTTATTATGTTAACATTGCAAAAGATCTTCATAAGCCCTTGGGAGGCAACTTAACATCTGAAAGCTTAGTGGAGAATCTGTTAAATCAGCAGAAGAATATTGAATTCCTGGTTGAGATTTGAAAAATGCTTGTTTCCAAAACAGAATATGCTGAATTATGTCTTTCACTGAAACAGCCAACCAAAAGATGGAAATGTAGGAATAATAAACAGAATGAAAGTATAAGCCTTTGCAAAAACAAGGGGGGTTTAATGTGGAAAAATTTACAAGCTTGATTGTATAATAGCATCACTCTGGCTTGAAGAAACAAACTTTTAGAGAATGATATATGTAACCAAGTTTTCCTTTCCTGTTTACTTTGATTTAAGCACTTCCCAATGTCTGAAAATACAGACTTTTTGAAGTAGAAATTTTATCTTAGTTTCTATTGTTTGGCCCATTGATAGCAAGATATATGGAGGAAAAACACTATCCATGTTAATGAAATAGTGCTTTATCTTCTCTGTCAGTGATGCTGGTGCTCTCAGAAAAGCAACCACAGAGTATTGCAGCCTGGTCCATGTCCTTGCTGTGTAGGGTGTATGTAGCCATCGTCTTTTTGGGGAAACAGGACACGATGGCATCACACTGTTCCCTGTGCCATTGAAGGGGATTGTGACGTCCTTCTCTGTTTTGTTTGTTTGTTTTCTGTGATGTAGGACTTTTAATTGTATACCGGTCTGCTAAAAATTGTAGTAAGCTTACATGGTCCAGGATTTCTGTAAAATTGGGTTATAGGTTGGTCATGTAGTTTGGGATCAGTGATGGATGCTACAGAACCCCTTCCACAAGGTCTTTATATTCCATACAACAGTCAGTGAACATTAATGCTGAAGTTATAAAATGCCTTTCAGTATTATTTCCTGAAAAAGTAGGTTGAGATATGCTGCTTTGATCTCCTTTCACGCCATATGCATGCTACTTTCCATCAGGACTGACTTGCTGGGAAGCAGCTCTGTGCAGAAGGATGAAGGGGTGCTGGTGGACAGCAAGCTGCCCATGAGCCAGCAGTGTGCCCTTCCTTGTGGCCAAGAAGACCACAAGAAGGTATTCTGGGGTACATTAGGAAGAGCATTGCCAGCAGGTTGAGGAAGGTGATCCTGCCCCATTCCCCAGTCCTGGGCTCCTCAGTCCAACAGAGACTTGGAGCTCCTGGAGTGGGTCCAGTGGAGGGCAACAAAGATGCCAAGGGTCTGGAACAGCTCTCTCTAGTAAGGACAGGCTGAGGGAGCTGGGCTGCTCAGCCCAGACAAGAGACAACTGAGTGGGGATCTTTTACACAAGTATCTGAAGGGAGGCTACAAGAGGAAGGATCCAGGCTTTTCTTGGTGGTGCCAAGGAATAGGACATGGGGCAATGGGCAGAAACTCATGCACAGGAAATTCCACCTGAATATGAGGAAGAAGTTCTTTGTTGTGCAGATGACTGAGCACAGTAACACATTGCTGAGAGAGCTTGTAGAGTCTCCATCACCAGGTATCACAGAATCACAGAATGAACTAGGTTGAAAAGACCTTTGAGATCATCAAGTCCAACCTATGATCTAACCTAACACCTCCCCATCAACTAAACCATGGCACTGAGTGCCATGTCCAGTTTTTTTTTAAACACATCCAGGGACAGTGACTTGACCACCTCCCTGGGCAGGCAATTCCAGTGCTCAATCACTCTACCAGTGAAGAATTTTTTTCAGACATCTAACCTAAACTTCCCCTGGTGCAGCTTGAGATTGTGTCCTCTCATTCTGTCCGCTGTTGCCTGGGAGAAGAGACTGACCCCCACCTGACTACAACCACCCTTCAGGGAGTTGTAGAGAGTGATAAGGTCTCCCATGAGCTTCTTTTTTTCCATGCTAAACAACCCCAGTTCCCTCAACTGCTCCTCACAGTTCCAGACACTTCACCAGCCTTGTTGCCCTCCTTTGGATGCATTTGAGCATCTCAACGTTTTTCATAAACTGAGGGGCCCAGATATTAAAGAAATGTCTGGATGCAACCCTGTGCAAAGTGTTCTAGGGTAACCCTGCTTGAGCAGGATGGTGTGGACCCTTCCAACCTTATCCAGTGTGTGATTCTGTTATTATATAAGAGATATTTAAGCACATTTCTTCCTGAAATAGACACTGAGTTAATATTGACTATAATTATCAGCAGGATAAAAAGGGAGCTGCACATTCTCTCACAATACATCTAAACTCCTTTTGCAATGGGTTTACCAATGACATACATCAACAGAGAAAGCTACCTGTATTTAACCTCACACTCTCATAAAAGTTCATGCTTAAACTAACAGTCGAGATACTTGAGGATTCTCATACAACACAGATTTGCAAAAGTCAGTTTAATAAATAAACAACTGTTCAGCAATTAAAAATTTTTGCAAGGTCAGGATGAACTTCACCTTTGGAAAATAAAAAAGACAGTTCTTAGAGCTGATGTCCATGTAACTTCCCACTTACATGTTAAAAAAAAAAAATCACCTCTCAAAGAACAAAGCACCCTGAAAATTTGTGGGAGTTACTCTCTCACAAAAATCTAGTACTTATAACATTTCTTTCATCTATTAAGGTTGATAAATAAGCTATCATAGATGGTATTGGACACAAAAGAAAATTCAGTTCCATCAGGATGTACTTGTTTCCCTCCCCCCGCCTTGATCTCTATGCAGTAATTGGAGAGCAACCACAAATCTGTTCTAAACAGTGCAACACTTCATCAGCATGGCTTCTTGAGAAATAAAAAGCATGTTGCATTATACACAGACAGACTATCCTCTGACACTGAACTCAGAGGGGCAAACCAACTTCAGACCAGCAAAACCACACACAGGCAGGATTTTATCTGCTTGTCACACTAGGGACCACTGCTTCCTGGACCTAAAACAAAGATACTGCAATATAAAGGAAGCTTTACATTTTTTATTGGTCCCTACAAAGACTTCAAGGCAAAATAGTAGGACACATCTTAATGACTCCTCATCAGTGAAACTTTTAAGCTGTAAGCACAAGCTCTTGTTGATCAACAAATAGCAGTTCACATTAGGCAGCTATGATGGTTACTCTATATTCTTTCATTAACCAATCTTGTAGATGCACAACACTAATATTAGAGTTTTATTATTGCAGCCTTAATTTAACCTATTTATTTTGTTGTCAACATGGAAAGAGAGGCTAAACTAAGCAATTTCATGCCTTTGTCTTACATACTAATTGAAAACTAACATTTTTGGTTTTAATGATGAAATGGAAAAATGTAGAATAAAAGAAACCCTCTTGATACAAATAGATTGGAGTTCAGTAAATGCAGAATCATTCCACTTGTGATACATATTTACTGGCCCAATGACTCAGTCCCTCAATAGCAGCTCATGCTGTAATGCAATCAAACACCTTCAGGTTCAGCTTTCATTATGTAATTGAGGAAATTAAAACCTTTATTAGCAGAGATTTGTAAGATTTCTGTAAGCTTGTGAATATATAGTCTGACGGTAGCACACGGCCTCTGGTAAGACTCAGTATGTGTGTCTAACATGAAATAGGTTTTGTTAACAAGATTGTTGGGTGCATATTAAAGATGTTTTAAATCACTGTCAGAAGATTATAGCAAGTTAATATCCATAAGGCACCTTTAAGATGAAAATACTGTATTAATTATTTGTGGAAAAGTTGCTTTCAGTCTCTATTGTAATTCACTTCACACTGTTTTTCAAGCTGGTCCCATCTTAAGAATTCTTGCCAGGTGTTGGAGGCTAGAAGCATTATATTCAATACTGATACATGTGCCATCCTTAATTTGTGGCAGAATTGTTTATCTTAGTAGAGCTTATTTAAATCAAAGTAAACAGTAAACAGTTTACCCTGCCAAATACAACAACTTTGCTGATCTTAGCATGACCTCTGCAGATAAACTTTGCTAGGAGGGCTATGAATTTCATAGGATTGCTTACCTGGGCAGGTTTTCTTGTCTTCTCTCTGGATAGTCACAGTCCAGGGAATATAATAAAACTTTTCCCTTCCTTGTACAAATGCTTTCCCAGAACTAAACAAGTTTTGGTCTTTCTTAGAATTAAAAATAAAAATCAAGCTAACTAAAAGAAGGCACTTGGACAACTACATGCTTATGGGGATTATGGCAGCTCTGAGTGCATGAATACACAGAATGGGTAAGGAAAGGGACCAAGGTGGGTCATTTCATCAAACCTCCCTGCTCAAGCAGGGTCAGCCTGGAGCACTTTGCACAGGACTGTATCCAGACATTTCTGGATGTCTCCCTCCTGGTGAGGGAGACTCCACAAGCTCT
>VZTB01006143.1:18874-32688 GCA_013397245.1 Thryothorus ludovicianus | reverse complement strand
TGGAGCCAATTGGTAACTCACTGAGAAGTCCTTTCCAATGTTTGGGATAATCAAAAGGGCACTTTTTCAGATTCAGTTATGTGTATGTGTGGTGAGGAAGGTTGTAGATAGAAAAAAAAACCTAACACATGCTCAGATTTTGCTGTGATTTAAAGGCCAGAAAAACCTCAGATCTTGTGCTCAGGAATGGGGAAGCAATTCGCCTTATGGATAGAGAAATGTTAGGAAAGCTTCCTGAAACAATTAATGGAACAGCTTGGAAAACTCAAATGGAGGGACAGAATAATCAAAGTCCTCCCTAAAAATAGTTTTTAGGCCCTCATTTTCTTTTAACATAAATATTTTATTTTGGATGAGAAGAATCAAGTATGTTCTTCACCTGAAAAAATGAGAGGTTGTGATAACATCCACGGGCCTTGTTTTTCTTACCATGCAATAAAACAGGTTCAATACACAGAGAACAGGTATGGAAGAAATTTACAGTAATTGTTTTGATGCTGTTATCTGTGTTGACACACCCTGCTAACCACATAATAGTTGTCAAAAGTTCTCATGTGAGCTCTGACAGGAGTGGAGAAGAAAGGTGGGTTTGTCTGCCTGTTTGTTTGTTTTAAATAACTTTTACTAAGGCTTGCTATAATTTCAGTAAAGAAAGAAAAAACACCTGAATTTATAGTTGATTTCTCATATCTGTTAAAAAACTAAATAAAATCACATTCTGCCTATATCTTTTCTCTTTCATGGAAATGTTTAATTTATAATAGCAAGACATTCAAATGTTTCTAACTGCAACATTTTGACATTTGTTATAGGGAAAAGTCTCCTCTCAGATTTCTAAGAAGTTCAGAAAATCAGACTCCACATGACATAGCTAGAATTGTACAAGAAAATGAATTTGCATAACAGTTTAAGGTCCTTTAGGAATCAACAATCACTTTTTAATCTCCCACTTCATCTTTGCTTTCACAATGTCCTAGGAATGAGATTAAATACATAAATAATGCAAACTAGAAGACACACGTTTAAAACACTTTTATCTTCCCTTACCTACTTTATTGCAATGCATGCATAAATGAAAATATGTACAGAAAATAAAGAAATACTAATCACTAAGAAAAGAACAGAATCTCTTGAGACAGAAGCAATGCACTATTCTGGGTTATCCTACTATACTGGGTAAGGCTACATCTTTCTCTGAGTACACTCAAATGTCAAAGTACTTTTTGAATTTTGTTTTATAATCCACTAAAAAGGTATCATTTAAGTAAAGCCTGTATAATTGATTATAATGTCAACAATATCACTTTCCTTGGAAGAAGAATTAAGTTATGTTTCATTTGAATATATCTCTTTGATTTAGGTTCAGTTCCTTAATGGATAACATGAGTAGGATGAAGGAAGAAACAGTTCTACCCTCTCTCCTCAAAGCCTTCTAATCAGAATTAGATGAAAGACCACAACTCATTCAGCAGTGATCTTGGTTTTACCTAATTTTTGTCTGACAATTTTGGCCTGGCTGGAAATATCTGCTTAAAGCATATCAAGATTTAATTTACTAAGGATTTCCTGATCAGCAGCAGAACAATTTCCTAAATTTAAGCTGAGAACAAAAGCAATACATGTCATACTCCTCTTTCTCACCATGAAAATAAACAGCTTTTGTCATTAACTCTAGGGAACCAGTTTAGCAATTTTATGAGAAAATTAGAGGTTAAAAGAAATACCTTCAAAAGTAAAAAGAACAAAGGAACATTACATTTTCTCCTTCATTACATGGCAATGAATACTCACTCTCTGTTCTGAGCCTGTACAAAGGCAGTCAAGAATTAATAATTTCATTAACAAGAATTGCACATTAAGGTGGAATTTGTTTTGCACTTGTCTGATGTCTAGTTTCATCCATGTAGTTCATCATATTGAGATTCAGCAGTGATAAGTCAGAGTGATAAAACTTCCACTTTGATATTGAGCCCTTTTAAACTTAAAAATGAGCAATAGTCTTATTTGTACATGAATCTACTGCTAAGTGTTATGAATGGGTTGAATGGGACCCTGAGCAACCTGGTCTATTGTAAAGTGTCCCTAACCAAAGTAGGGAATTGGAACCAGATAAACTTTAATATCTCCTCCAACCCAAGTCATTCTATGATTTTATGATTCTATGAAATTAAGAATTCTCAACCGATTATTTTAAAAAGAAGCCAAATTAAGTTTAAATCAAGTGAAACACAATGAAACTCAGTTTTTGAGTATAATTAATTTTGACCCTAAAACTGAAAAAACAAAACTAACAAAACAAAACAGAAAAACAAAGAAAAAACAAAAAATTAATTACAAAAACCCATAAACAAACAAATAAACAAACAAAACCACCAAACCATCATTACAATATGACAATAAAATACCACATTTTCCAAATAAAAACCCCAAAACTTTAAACAAACTTAGCTACAAAGGATTTGACTTCCATTTCAACACTTTGTGAATTAAATCTGACTTCTTCAGTATCTTTGGAGTAACAGCATCCTAGGACTAGTACCAGGGAGACCAAACCTGAATTATCTTCTCTTCTGACAATGTACATCTCAACCTTTTTTTTGCCTTTATACTCTCAAATTTATTTATAGCTGTTTATATTAAGAATAATAGTGACCCCTATGTCAGTCATTTCCTGGCACTTAATCACTGACTGCATGAAGGGCCTAAGGCAAAGCCACGTATCCTCTGGCCAGTGACTGCCTGCTTGTTAGGAACTGCTTTCTCTGTCTGGTATCACTCCTTAATTTAAGTTCTTGGTGAACTTCAAAAAGTAAACTGTCATTTTGTTGGGTTTTTTTTTGTTTTCTAAAGTACTAATTCCAATAATAAAATATTAATCTGCCTGTCTTTTCTCCAATTAATGCGTAAAATATCCTTGAAATACGCAAAGAAAAAATTAAAGTCAGATATATTTTGGTTTCTGTATTCTTGTCTGCAAATGTATAGCCATTGTCACATCAGAAGAGAGAAAAAAGCATTTTCAGAGAACATTGTTTTCAAGGTCTATATTTCTACATAGAAATATTGCTATTTAACCCCTGGTACAGATTTATTTAGCAATACGCATAAGAGGAAAATGCAATAAACACAGTGAAGGCACCTACTATCTGGCAATAAAAGACTGGGATTTTTTTCACTAAATCAAGATTAGCTCACGCCAAAAAATAATTTGTGTGTATATTTGTCATTAGAAATCAACATTAAAAATAACTGTGATTAAATGAGCTTGGGAAAAAAGTCTTTATGGTTTAATATAATCTCTCAGCATTTCAGAATCTGAGAATGAGGCATCAAATCAAAGTTCCAACTGAGCATCTGTAGCTTTGTGGTACAAGAACTATTTCTGGGTTCATAACTCTTTAGAATAAGTAACTTGTAGAAAGGAAGTTACACTGTTCCTCTATGGCTTTAAAGTATGCTATTGTAAGTATTACTCTTAGAAAGAAAAGGATTTTTATGTAAGGCAGAAAGGCGTAAAAGTGTTTCTCAGGAGCATCTGAGCTTGCCACATCTCAGATTGAAATTTTTCCAATAATATATCATTCTTGAAAACACCTGATGTCAATTTTAACTAGATTAAAATGCAATATTTTGTTCATGTGACTGTAGTTCTGTCACTTTCTCATTTGGAGGCTGGCATTTGTAATCACATTTGTTGGATTAAGATACTTTGTTTAATATAGCCTTCTGTTTTTAATTTCCTGGATTATCAAAAGGAAAAGAGGAAAATAATTGTGCAAAGTTTCCTCAAAACTCCTTGAAAGCACAATCTCGACTAAAACTAACACAGAGTTCATTCTCAGTGGAACAAATATAAGCCATAATGCACTGTCCATTGAGCAGGCCACTTTTTGATGGAAAAGGAGGTGTCATTTTTGACAGTGAAATCCTGAAAGAGGGATTTATGAGACTTATGGATCCTGATTTTGGTATTCTCTTATGCTTCTGCCTGTCCCTTGGTATTAACCTTATCTCCTTACTTCCCTCTCCTTCATACCTTTCATTTTTATTTATTCCTCTCTCATTTTTCTGTTTTGCATTCACACACAGCATAGATTGGTTTCATTTCCCAAATCAGGTTCTTATCTGGTCAATTCTCTTAAATTTTCAACCTTCAACATGAATTCTTCACGTCCCAAAAAACTGGCATTTTTCTCATTTGTATAGTTAAGGAACAAAGGCACTGAAAGGAGGAGACTGTTTTGGTGCACACTGAAAATCCAAACAACCTCCACATTTTAATGCTTTTTCATATTTGTGTGCATTTAGATTTATAGAAACCAGCAAAGCATCCAAATTTAGTCAGAACTTTACAGAAATTATAAAATGCTTATTTTCTACCTTGGAGAATATTTTATCCTTAGCACCAGTTCTTTATCACATTTTACTGAGATTTTCAATGAAGACTAATCCCAGGGCAAACTGCTTAAAAGTAACTGAAAATACGTAACAGAAATTCTCATTTTACCATGTTATGTCATAATAAATGTATGCATTTGTCCTGAAAAAGGTCAGTGTTGAAGATAACAAAGTTTTTTTTTTGATCTGGCATAGTTCTTTTTATGTACTTACAATGCCTTCATGTTTAAATGTGTAAAGCCTGGAAGATGAAAAGAACTAAGGAACTTTCTCATGAACAAGTTTTTTCCTGACATTTGTGACAGGCTGTAAGCTGGTAGGTAACAAACCAGATCTGTACTAGTTTTACCCTTCCTGTAATCAGCACAAGGAACAGAATCATACATATTAAGTGACAAATAACCCCTCTGGTCTCTTCTTCTCAAATATACTCAGTTGTTCCCTTGTAAGGAATTATAAGCTAGATTTGCTTGCGAGGATATCTGTTTCCAAGCTATGCAAGCTCTGTTCTAATTACCACTGCTGCCAGTTATTGACTTACTTCAATTCTTTCCCAACAGCTTTAGTTGAGTTACTTTATTTTTTCTAATAAATAAAAAATGAAATAGTTTGGGTAACTGCTAACAATCTCTATTTATTACTGTGTCGGTACTATGGAACAGATCTAGCTGAAAAGTTGGATAAATTTGCCCTCCTGAGCTCTATGCTGCAGGGGTTAGATTGCCACAAGCACATGCTCAAGCTATTTTAAGACAAATTCACACACCTTTATTTTGTGCTGAACCCTGGAGTGCAGACATATGCTGTAATGTTTAGTCATGAGTAATGTGAAGACACCCAGGTCCTGTGAAGCTCAGAAAATCCCAGTTCCTGGTTTCCCAACCAATATAAATTATACACCTGGTATTTTCAAATACATCTTGTGCACTTACAGGCATGATTTAACTAAGTTAAATATGCAGAGGAAAACAGTGTAAGGCACATTTAAAAGTACACTCTCAGCAGTCAGGGAAGTTGAAAAGATGGTGTCCTTGATGAATACTTGGAGTTTTAGTCAGCCCCTGCAGGAATAATTTGAGATTAATTTTTTGTTCCAAGAGATTTCAACATGACACCTGGTCCTAGAGTCATATAAACTATTAAAATGATCTTTTAGACTTTGTATTAGTCCAGATAATCTTAAAACATTACTAATTTCTAATATGTCTTACTAATATGTTTTATGAAACATATGTTTAAAATTTATTCTTGTAGACTTTTCAAGATCCTCATAAATCCTGGGAAACATTAAAGAAGGAGAGGAAGAGCTTAAAATGAAAGCTATTTTTAAAAATTAAAACAAAATTATGAAAACAATCTGTTCCAAAAGCAGAAATACATGGATACATTTTGCTATCATATAGCATAGGTTATCTAGGAGAGGACATATGGACCAAAATTTTTGAAAAGAACTTGCTCTTTGACAAAATGGCCTATACTAATCTAATGTTAATGTTGATCCAGTGAAAGCCATATTGTTATATGGTGTCAACAGAGTGGAGGCATTTGCAAACCAAGAGCAAAATTCTAGCTCATTTAGATAACTCACAGGAAGCATATTGGTTTGCTATGTCTGCAATCTGAGCACACCCAGGGAAAACAATTTGTTATAGCATGAGTTTGGCAGTAGTAGTTGGAACAAAGGACAGGGCCATAAAACCTGTTCAGCTTTCTATATTTAAAAATATCCTCATCTCTTCAGTCCATCACTTTGCATTACTACACACAATAGGATGCTCATTTTCCTCTAAAAAAGAGTCATGGGTACTTGACTGTGGGTGATTGAGTTATTTATTTTTCTGAATAATTTTAGACATCTTAAGAATGTATTCAAGTAGTATTGTACCAGTTAATATAAATTTGGTATAACATTTCTGCAAGAATTACTCTTTGGAATAGTGTTTATTTGATTGCTTGCTGTTACACAAACATGGTAAAAGAATTGTATGTTGGGGTAGAATAGGAACTGCTGTGTAATAACTGGTAAATATTTGATATCAGCATGGATATTGGGATCTTTAATTCATAATTTTACTAGGCTAAATCAACACTGCTGAAGGCAAAAAAAGCAGAGAAAGCAAGCTGTGGTTCACTCTAGCAAACACTTGGGACATTGTTATAAGCCATGACACCGACTGTGAAAAAGATGAACTTTCCAATTAGTTTCAGATGGCCAGTCTGGCTACAGAACTGCAAAATAAAAGAGGAAGGAGTGAATAAAAAAAACATGTCCCAGTGTAGTGAGGTCAGGATGAGAGTAAAAAGTTGTGTGTGAGCCGAAGACCCTAGAGAGAAGAGACAGGTAAAAGAGCAGCACCAAGGGAAGCTGAGCCACTGCAGTGGTGAGCTGATGCAAAAGGGCCCACTTCACTCCTCTTGCTCCTGCTCCCAACTCCTCATCACCTATTGCCTCTGTTGTCCCAGCATTGATGCTCCTCTGCCCCCAGAGTACACTCATTTAGAGAACTAAATTAGCAGAAAACAAATCTCAGTTCTCAGCTGAACTGGCTCACTTGAGTGAGCCTGAGCTCATAAGTGAATTATCAGCAGTTGGAAAGGGAGGGAAACTGCTCCTTTCAACTACAGTTGAGACTTTATCAAAACCTTAGAGACTCTACTAAAAAGAATACACTTTTGGATGTACTTAACCCTTAAAAACAAAGCTAAAAATTATGTTTCCAACACCAACTTCTGCTAAGACAACAGAAGTGAAGAAGGCCATCTTCAGTACTGTCAGACTCCTGATGATGTGTTGTGATTATTCACCTGTCTGGGGAAAATGAATCAAAACTATCACTGATAACTCTTATATTAAAAATTGCTTTGAGGCTGAAGACAAAAAAATCTTATTCAAAGTAAATAAGAGGAGACTTAAAGAAATTGAGGCTCAAGGGAGGTAAAGAGAAAAAATGTGGCTAACAGCAACACTGATGAGAGTCTGCATTTAAAAGACTGTTCTACTGAAGTCCTAATACTAATTTTATGTATCTATAATTTTAATGAAGCCTCTTCATTAAGCTAATTGTTATTGAATATCTTACATCTGAATGTTGGACATCTGCTTCTATGAGAGAAAATATCTCATAGCCATGCCTGTCTTCTAAGGGTGATACCAGAGCTGTGACATTACCAGACTTCAAACTTTTTGAAATTACAGGATTCCTAAAGCAAGTTTGTAGGTCTCACTGTGAACAAAGAATAGTAATAGGAGGTACACTTCCAAAGCATATATAAAACTGAGATATAACAATGCTTTTTTTTTTGGAAGAGAGATGGAAAAAGAATAAATTTTTATGGAAAAGTCTGTGCCTGATGGAAACTGGGGAGACCAGAAATCAGCTTTGAGGTGATATCTGGATTTGCTGATTTGTAGCAAAGTCCCTCTTGGTTCTTAGCTCTACCATAACGCTAATGTACAGAGTATCACAAAGTGTAGCTGGCCTGTAAGTCAGTCCTGCATAGGAGATAGCACTCAAAAGTTAATGCCTACCAAGACTGTGTGCACATAGTAAGTCAATATGTGTCCATGGTGCTCCACTGAGCACTCATTCACTGAAGTAGCTTTGCTAAAATACCTGTGATTCATTCTCCAGAAAAGAGCACATCAGGACTGGAGTCTGGGATAAAAATAAGTCCAAAAAAGACAATTCTGATATACACAGAATTGGTGACTAGACTTTGTCGGTAAGGTGCATCTCTCTGCCCATCCCAGTCAGTGCCTGTGAGCAGAAGACATCTCTCTCTTCATTTATCATGGAGATTTCAGGTATCATTCCTCTGATTTCTGAAAGAATGGATTTCTTGAGCAGCAAAAGATTACACTGAATACAGGTGCCAGAGAAGTTGTCTGATGATATGTTCAGATATATCTGTTTAGAACACATCTCTTAACATATTTGAGGAATGATAATAATTATTTTAAAAACACTTGTCCTGAACTACAGTGATAGCAAATATATATGTAGTAGATCTATCCAGAGAAGAATTAATGAAACCTAATTTCCAGTGGGTTGGGCTTTTTATCATTCATAGACTTTTCATTGACATTAAGAAATCTTAATTAATATTTTTTAGGGAAAATCCATGATGTCTTTCATCTCTGTGGATTCTCTGACATATTAGAAGGGATACAGGAACATCCAGTCTTCCTCTAGCTGCTGGATTGCGTAGCAGAACCACTGTCTTTTAGTAAATTGTCTGTTTTCATGAAGCACTATATTTGTAAGGCCTTTACTTTTTACTTTTATTTCAATGAAAATCTTTTTTGGTGGGCAAAAGATGAACATATATTTGCTGACATGTAACATAGGAACATCTTCCTGTCCTCAATAAAGCAGGCATAAAAACAATGTGCTTCCAAGATGCCTTTCAGAGCACTAGCTAACTTAAAATAATGCAGTGTCAGAGAATATTCCTTCCAAACTTAAGTAAACGCAGAAATAATGGACACTGAACATAGTGGAATTTGTCTAATTTAAAGTTGTAAATACTGATGACTTCTCAGTATAGATTTGTCCCAAACTCACTGCCATTGCCAAAAATGTGTTCTTTCTATTTGTAAATTTGTACTTTTTATACTCATATTTTATCTGACATCTGAATTAACACCTAAGATAACTTGCACAAGCAGACACATTTGATAACATGATGAAGGACAGCAAAATGTAGAGCTAAATGCTGTATGTTCCAAAGGAGTCTAATAATGCTCAAGATAATGTACAAGATCTCAGATAAAATATAAAAACTCATATAATAATGCTTCTCCATGGAAAGCAGAGATGACAGACAGGGTAGAGAATATAAGCCACATAATGGGGACAGTTTTAGTTCTATCCAGTAAATCAAAACTTGGCAATGATTGCTAAAGTTATGATCCAAGATAAGACTCCAAGGAAAGTGATTAAAGCTGTTAGCAGAGTGTGGCCAGTGCAGCAAATGTTACCAATTCAGCGCAGAGATTTTGCTGCTGAAGGGATTTTCCTTTCAAGAACCGGATTAGTTATCCCAGATGTGTTAGAAAAAGCATTTTAAAGAGATTACATGAAGGCCACTAGAAAATGCAAAATCAAAAAGACAAATAAGGTCTCCTTCATACTTATCTAGAATGAACAGTGATACAGAAGAATTTATAAAACCTTTCTTCCAGCCAGACACATCAAGAAAAACAACCCCATATGAACAATACAAGAGAGCTATTACTTTGTAGTAAGATAAACATGGAGTTGTTCATTTTGACTGGGTATATGCAATCTGTTTGACACTATTTTTCTAATTCTTGAAATAGCTTCCCTACACGATCTTAAAATTTAGAATACGATGGTACATTTTTAGTCTGGTTTGGCTTTTTGATTTGGTTGGTTTGGAGGATTCATTGTGGGGCTTTCGGTTTTTCATTTTGTTTAGGATTTGATTGAGATTTTTTTTTGGTTTTTTTTTAACTAGGAGATTTCCTACTACAGTCACTTCCTTAAAGACACAAGATGATGTGTCTGATGAGTGTCTAACTCAAAATGCCAATAAATTTGAAGCACAGAATATAGTAAATCCAACAAATGGCTCTACTATTGAATTACAGGTATATTGGTTGGTCTTAACCTGGGTTGAGAAGGATCTCAGAACATCCCCAGCTCAAAGCAGGGTAAGCTATGAAGCAGACAAGGTTGCTCATGCCCTGGAAATAATAACATTCACATCTCAAAGAAGATCTGGACATTCAGGTGGCTGCTGGAGCAATTGACTAAACATATCTGACCAGTATCAAGACTGTTTATATTATGTGGCAAAAGAGAACATTCAAAACTACAGTTTTAAGTAGCTTATAGTATATGAGTAAAGATTCACACTCCCTAACAAAAAGATTGAATACAATATTATTTTTTTTTTCTTTTAATGATTGTTAAAAATGTGAGCATGAGACACAAAGCACAGTTTTTAGAAGACATAGTTCTGCCTAACAGCTCTGGTTGTTATAAGACAGCATGCTTTGCATCCATAAAAACAAGTACATTTGGTTTATGTAATAAACCCATAGCTACTCATAATAATAAAACTGAATAGTGCTATGTATTTACAAAAAAAAATCAAACATTAAAAATTTCAATCGTTATTTTTCCCTTGTCATTTGCATCTTGTTTCATGTCCTCACAGTGTAAGGATCAGAAACAAAATATGTGGACTTCAGAGCCATGTATGACCATGTATGACACTTTGAACTTATCTGTATGTCCTTATATGACTTTTGCCATTATGACAGAGAAATGCCTCTAGAAAAATTAGTTAGTTATTTAAATATTTTCTTGAAAATATATGTAGCAGAATGGCTAAATTGCAGTCATCATATTTACACAAACAAAGTTCAAATAATCATCTACATAGCTGAAGATTGTTTGTTTTTGTAAAAAGACTTAATTTTAATAAGCAAATGTTCAGTTTGCATGAGGTATTGGAATTTTTTCTGGCCTTCTACCTTATTTCCAGTTCCACAGGGATTCAACATCTCTGGTTGGCACAGTGTAGAATAATTTTCATTTAATTTGCTTTCCTGGATTAATCTGATTTTAATTCTTTTAGCAAAAACATAGAAAAAGGTTTCTAGCCACATATGTTAATTCAAACTTCTTGTCATTTTTCATCAGCTGAGGGCACTAATTCTGGTGTTTTACACATATTAAAATTCAGTTGTATGATGCCTATATGAATTCCAGCAGTTTTAAATGAATATATTTCAAAACTGAAATACAGGAGAGAGGAGGGGGAGGTCTTCAGCAAATTGAACTTTGTTACTGTGTTGTCACAAGTGTTTAAAGAACAATGAGGAAGATAAACTTCAATGAGTAATGGTGGTGAACAAATTCCTGAATGTCTCTCATGTATATCACTTGCTGTTTTCAGGTGTGCTTCATTGAAGATGAAAAACACTTTCAGATCTTTAAATGAAAGGTACTACAAAAAAGTGATGTTGTTATTAGTTTGTGTGTTCCAAGCCCCTTTAGGACAGCTACAAAATCCATAAACTGGAGTTTGCATTAGAATCTTTGATCTTAGGTAAGTGCTTTATCTTTGAATTAGTGGATTAAAGAAAAAAAAAAAAAGAGAAATACAACCATTTCTGTGCATATGAGTCTCATTTACTCCCTAATGCATTATGTATTGCATAGTATGTTGTTCTTGATCCTCCAAGCTATTCGTAATTAATGAATAACATAATAAACCCCATCACATACTTCAGTTCTAGGGTAGTTAAGTGGTTTATATGCTCAAATAAGTTAAGGTACCATGTTATGTTCTCATTCTAGGTGCTTGAAAATCGAGACAAGCATAAACAAAAAAGTTTGTGTTGTTCGTGTTTGCATGGACTGGAATTGCATACATGAATTAGATTTCATGCAATATTTGCTCATACCAAAACATTAAGACTTACCACGTCTGCTCAGACGATGTCCCAGGAGTTTAATCTGTTCTGCAGAACTACATCAGGAGTGCTATTGCCGTTATTTTATTGTTATGGTGCCCCTTAGACTCATACTTCAGTTTCTCTCTCTGCAATAGAAATGGGAGAGTTTAAGTGTTTTACTACTCTAGTTCCTCTGTATAGTATCCTCAGCAGAGCACATTTTTACTCCCTGTCCTGTAAATATTGTATATAAGAGAAATTTGTATAAAAAATGAAGACATGAGGTTTTTAGAGATATACTCTGGTTATAATAACAGTAAAATAATCACAGAATGCAGACAAGACCCCTCATATGGAAATTTACTTTCAAATAAATCATTGTGTGGAGTATTTTGCTGCCAATCTTAGGTCTGTTTATTTTGGTTATTTTGACTTTTTTCAGATGGTTCTCTAAATTGGAGCTTTAGCTGCTCTTACAATCAGATTTAAATTGCTCTTGCCATCTCACTTTAATATTTATTTTTGTTTAGTAATTTAAATGTCATTTCTCAGAAACAAATATCCAGGACAAAAGGAAGCTGTTGCATAGTTGAATGGTGTTTAAAGGCATGGAGAAAAACAAAGTCTATTGTAATTATGCCAGGGGCATAATTTTGACTGTTCTGCTCTGCCTTCTATAATTAGTCTTGAAAGCAAATACTGTTACATTCAGCCACGAAATGAAGTGGAAGAGCTCAGTTTATTAGAGATTAATAAAGTCTCCATGAACGTGCCTAAAAAGCTACTGAACCTTTAAGTGTAGATTATAGGTCAGAACACATTGCCGGTACTTTCTCAGAGGGCAAGAAATTGAGTACACTATATCTATTAACTAAAATGAGAGTGAATGGAGGGCTGTCGAATGTTAATAGAAGATTTTAACAAATTACACCAGAAAAAGATGTGTGGTATTTGTATTACAGCATTTCAATGTATTTTTAACAGTCTTATAACTATGATGCTTTATGAAAAAATCCACAGCACTCATTACAGAAATTCATTGCAGCAATATGTGCATGTTTAAGTAGTATTGCTCATTTATAAAGACATTTAAATGTAATTTTCTGAAAAATTCTAAAGTACATTATGAGACTATATTGACAAACCATATAAACTCCTTACATTTGAAATTGTGTCTTTTTCCATCTAAGGAACTTCTAAAGGGAAGTGTCAGCTAGCAATGATTTCACTTTTCCTTTCATGAATAGTGCACAGAATACAGAAAATGATAAAGCTATTGTGTAAGCTTTTCAGAATAAGCATTACTGCAAATCCTCCTCACTGCATTGTAAAGAGCAATATCAACAGAAGATGGATACCTAGGTGGGGAGAAGAGAATATAATAACATTTCCTTCTTCATGAATACTGGAAAACACTCTCATTGGTACACATAAAAACTATCTTCATTCTTTTAATTATTCTGTTTTCCATAATAAATTTCTCCCTGTTGACACAGGTTATTTCCTGGCAACTGCTTGAAGTTTTTAAAAGCTCACAAGGAAATTGAAAAAAAATTATAGCTTTCAAAAAAACATTCTTTAATGAAACCATTCTTACCTTGTATTAGAAACAGTAAGCTGTGTCTTATAATGAGGTGGTGGAGTCACCATCCCTGTAGGCAGTTAAGGAAAGACTGGATGAGTGCCCTGGTTTGGTTGGCAAGGTGGTGTTAGGTCATAGACTGCACTCGATGATCTCAAAGTTCTTTTCTGGTCTGGTTGATTCTGTGATTCTGTGATTTTGTGATTAAGTGATATATGTGTTGCACTGTCATCTAAATTAACTTTGTGTATCAAACGATAATTAACTTGCTTGACAAACTCTGAAACTCCTTGTGTTGCTAAACAGAAGTCACAGTTGCTCTGAACAATTTAAAAAAACCAAAAAAAACCCAAAAAAGCCACCAAACTACCAAATAAAACCCCAAAGAAATCATATTAGTTG
>VZTB01006142.1:0-35583 GCA_013397245.1 Thryothorus ludovicianus | reverse complement strand
TTGGCCTTGTTGAACCTCATTCCTTTGGTCTCTGCCCCTTTATCCAACCTGTCCAGATCCCACATCACAGGATGTGGTAATGGGAATCAGCCCCTCTCAGACCTCCAAGAAATTTTTTGGCTGAACTAGGAGGCCTGACAGGAAATTTTTAATATTTTTAGGATAAAGAAAAGGCCAGAAATAATAAAAATCTTTTTTTCTTGTCTCTCCTTATATGTCACATAAGAATAGGCTACAAAGCCATTATCCAGGAAATTATCATAAAAATCAATTAAATTTTCCTCTTTCTCTCTACAAGTCATTACACACTGTAGAAATCTGAGGAGGGTATGAGCCAGGGTAATTGTGAGGCTGTTGGCTGAAGACACTCACAAGCAGAAGAGTAAAAGAAATTGACCTCCCTGGAAATACCAGTCATATTCCTCTGAGACAGAGTTGTATTCAACTATTAAGAAATATAAGATTATTAAAAGTAATATTGGCATATTTGGTTCTGATACCTCACTGATTGCTTTGTGTAACCCCTCACCTTGCATTGTCCTCTACCACCCATCTATTATGTCTAATATTACCAAATGCCCAGTCTCACGATTTTGCCTGTGTCTTGAGTCTAATTTCTGTCTTTTGGGGTTTTTTGTGCTACATTTTTATCTTGAAGAGGGGAGGGCACAGGTAAAAAAAGGAGTCTGAAAAAAAAAAAAAAAGAGTAAATAGCAAGATCTGTAAAACAGGTGTGCAATAAACAAGCTACCCCACAGAAATTGACACTCGTATAAACACTAAATGTTATTTTTCCTCCAGTCTGACTAACAGACAACTGGAGGAAAACAAACCAACCAACCATAAAAAACACCAGCAAATGTTCTTTACTGAATCCCTTTATTGACTTCTGTACATATATATATTCTAAAGATGGGGTACATTACCAACAGCAGCAACAGCTAAAGTACAGGAAAGTTTAGGTACAAGAAATATTCTAGAAATATTTTCTATACTGACTCCTCCTTCTCAGGGTCTGCAAATCCTCTGCAGCCTGCCACAAAGAAGTTATGATGGATAAGATCCAAAAATTAATATAAAAATGGAGAATGATGTTATAATTACAAACAAATGCATTTGAACTTCAGGTGCCTCAGTTCCAGTGGAAGACTCAGATTTAACTGAGGCTATGGCATGTGGGGAAAAAAAAAAACAAACCCAAACAAATAAAAAATTCTATTCCTATCCCCAGACAGAAACAGTGTATTGTAAGATGCTCTTTTGGACAAATGGAACAGAATAATTTAATTCAAGCTAATGAGGAGATGAAACTGAGACTTCTGTACTAACAACACTTAGTTTCTTGAACCTTCAACATCCCTTTCACACAAATCCAACTAAAGGCTGCCAGAAGACAAAAATTGAGGTACAAGCCCAGGCTTCAAAAAAGCTCAGTGCAACCTTTCACATTCCCTGTTTGTCCATGAGTTTTTGCACTTGCTTATAATCCAAAATCTTATCTTTATTGCACATCATTGCAGAATCAAGTCAGATGTGAATTCAAAGTATGTCTCCACCTGGTCATTTTTGTTGTCTAAACTAGGCTCAAATCCACGTTTTGATGCAGTAGCTTGAGCCCATGTCATGACATATGCCCTGATATCATTGGATGATTGCTGGTATTACAGGATTAAGAAAATTCCAAATAAAATTGATCTATATCTTGTCCACATGTGGAGAGGTTAGAGGTTTAACAGAGATCTGGGATGACATAACTGCAGAGTGATCAGACTGATGGCAGGGCTTCCTTTTGTCTCTTCAGCCAAAATAATGTGAAATAGAACAAGCACTATGTCCCAATTTGTTGAAGAAGCAGAACTGTCCTGTGCTGACTTTCCTGGAAATAAAAGAGACAAAAACTGCTGGAGTAAGAGTACCTCACTGAAGCTCAACCTGCTGTGAGTGTTACTGTGGCTGCCTAAAAATACCAGCCTTTGGTTTGGGAGCTTCCTTGGGCCTCCTGTGCTGAATGCCAAGGTATTGGGATAAGTAAATGTGATTCGTGCTAACTAAATTGTAACTATATCAACTAAGTTGTAACTATATTAATAGAAAATAATTGTTACAAAATAATTTTAAAAAAGCTATCAGTGATACAAAACAGATGAGGCTTTTTTGCAGATGTTACATGAGAGCAGTGGGATGCAGGATGTAGTATTGAGATAAGCAAGATCTCAAAGACTTAGCCTTGGGATGAGCCAGTTTGGGACCATTCCAGGTACAGAATTTGAGTTGTGCTTTTATCTATGAAATAATGAAGCACATTTTTTAGAACATAATGCTTACTTACATCACACCAAGCTTAGTGTGCATGTGCTACCTGTAGGGTCACCAAAAGGCCTTCATCAAAAATAAAACCCTAAAAGTTAAAAGACCCCCTAACTACAAGTGGAGCATGCACAATGCAATACAGTGATGTAGATTTTAAGAATCAAAACTAGGAGGAGATTTACAGGAAATATTGATGAATATGTATTGGCATACAGTGTATGAGTGTGGCTTTGGCTGATTTGGTTTTGTATGTGAGGCAGGGTAAGAAACCCTCTCTGTACCCCGGTCAGTTTTGCTTATGCTTTATACAAACCTTGATTACACTTAATTAATCACTGCCAAATCTTTGTAAACACTTATAATCTACCTGATTGTATTCTTTTATATAAAATTGCGACTCAATTAAAAATTGCTGCTAAATTCAGCCCTGTGGTTTATTAAATTGGACAGATCGAACTGCGTTCATGCCAGCTGGTGTGGAGATCCAGCAGGGCTGGGGAGGGTTACCGTGTGCGCAGCGGGGTCAGCGGCTGTAGCATCTCACCGCCAGCAGGATCACCGCCAGGAGCAGGAGCACGGCGCAGAAGAGCAGGGCCAAGGTAACGCAGCACCAGGGGGAGTTCACCCAGCAGGTCTCTGACTCAAGGACAAGGGACAGGGGTGTCACCGCGGGCAGAAGCAATGGAACTTTTCTTCTGGGTTATGGGGGTATGAAAAGTCGTTGCCCTTCCTGCTGTGGGCACAGCACCTGTATATCTATATGGGTTTTTATGAATGCAAACCTGTGTGCAACTATTAAAATCACGCTTTCAGGGTCACAAGAAACCTTTTCCTGGCTAGTCCTAAATTTTGTCATCACAGCTGTTGAGAAGAAACCTAAAAATACATCCTCTTGCCTTGAGTGGCAGAGCACAGCTTTGCCAGCCCTGCTGTGCCAGCATTGTGCTGTGTTCACACACAGCACTGCCCGTGCTGCCCACTCTGGAGTTGCCCTGTCTTTTCCTTGGGAAATGGCAATCCTGTGTTCACTGTCTCATGTTACACAACTGGACACCCACAAGGAAAGCTTGAAGCCATTCAGGCTTTAGAAAAAATATGTTATAGGTAATTTGAAATTCTAGACTCTTCTCAGATTCCCATAATTTTTAAGCACATCAAAGACATGCTTGTTTAATTGGTCTTTAAATCCCTGCCTCCATCATTTTCTCCTCCAGCTTTAATCCTGACCAGGATCACTGTGTTCATTTGATTCCCATTCCTTAATATTTTCCATTTAAACTGCTCCCCAATCTAAACAAGAATCAGAACAAACTTTCAGCTTCTGTGGTTTTAGAGAGGTTCCAGTTAAGAATGTGAAGGGACAGAGCTCTCCTAGTAGCATTTATCCATATGTAGAGCATATATGGATTTTGACATTCCTTGAACAAAATTCTAAAAACCTGGACAGTGTAGCTAGAATCAGAGAAAGGAAGGGAGGAATTGAAGACTGGGATGTAAAAAGGAGCTGAAAAGCAGACAGGTCAATGGCCCTACATCAAAACTGCATTACTGACAACACTTTCCCAGCTGCAATCCAAGCCTGGATTCCCTGGGATAAAATCATAGGGCATTTAAATGGAGCCAGTAAATTTGTTTTGTCTTTGTAACAAGGTCTCCCCCCTGGCCCACTCCTTTGTCTGCATCATGGCCACTTTTATTCAGAAAAATGCATCTGAAACTTTCAGTTTCTTTTTCCTTGTTGTGACACCAAATTAAACCCCCAATGGAAATATTTGTTTGCACTAGCATTTCCCACAGCTAGCATTTTTTCCATACATATATTAATTGCTCTTATGCGTCACATGAATGCAATATTCTCTTCACATTCACCTCATACACAAGGGTCAAAATTCATACCCAATATATTATTTCACTTTGCAGAACAACATTTCCTTTCAGAGCAGGTGACATGGTTTGAGATAGTTTAAAGTATCTTGAGATTTTAACTTTAGAAAAGACAGATGCAATTTTTCTGGAATTGTCAAAAAGCTGTTCAGAATTTTTGCTTTTTGGCTATTACATCCCAAAAGTAACTCAATTTGGCTTTAAATACTATTTTTGGCCTGTTCATCCATCCAAAATTCATTCAGAAGTGAGAAGCAATACATGGAAATTGTTGCTAAAATGAACAGAAGAGTTTTCAAGTGCCTCCACTGCAAAATGAATTTTAAGCATTTTCTGAGCATCCTTCAGGAGTGGGGAGCAGGGGAAAATGGATTGAAATCACCTGCAGCAAAGAGAGGAAGTGACTGTCTCCCATACCCTGGAAAAATGTGATGTTTGGCTGCTGAAATACAAAGAGAAAATGTGAAGTGTCCTTCAGTGTTGCCATACCTGAATGTGTTGTTTGGGTTGTGCTGTCAGGTTGGTCAGATCTCCATTTCATATTCACCTCAGCATATGTGACTGAATCACCTGGAAGGACAAAAAGCACTAAAAGAGGTCCTACAACAATGGTTCTTCAGTGCAGTATTCCAAATAAATAACTGACTACATAAATACATACATAAATAATATTGATTTATTACATTTTAGACAATTTTACAAATCTTTCTAGGTGACTCTCAGTTACCATACACTGAACTACTCTATTATGAATTTTATTTTTTCCTTGTCATTCCATATCTTAGACACACATTTATATATTCTGCCAGTCTTTAAGCAGAAGCTAATACTGACAACTTTTCCTGGCTAAATTAGGTTATTTTCCTGTTTATTTCTTAATAAACCACAAGTGGGCCTGTGACACTCATTGTCAGAACCATTATAAAAAAGTACTTCATCCTGTGTTACATTTTTGCTACCAACTGAGAGCATAAAAATTATTTTCAGGGTGTGCTTCCCCAAAGGTGTGGGCTGTGTCACTGACCCCAGCAGTTTTTGGTAGGTGTGGCAGCAGAAGGAAGGAAGGAGCTGTATTTTTATATCAACTGCAACACACCACAGCCTCCAGGGCTGCCTGCTTTGCATGCTTTGCCTCATTCCCTAGAGCTACTTTCAAAAAATTTGCTCACTGATAGTGTATAAAATAAGATTTTTTAATTTTATCTCAAGAAGAGCAACCTCCTAAAGGTGCCAGAACTGCTGAGATCAACCCTAGATTTACAAAAAATACTAAATCCAACTCATTTCCAGAACTCAGCATCTTTGAGAGGCAGCAGCCAAGTGGCAGAAGTGAGGGCTCAGCTTCCTGCACTTGTGCTCTCAAGTACAAAAGCAATGGAACACACAAAGAAATCGAAGATGAAGATTGTAAGAATGTATAGATATGGTTTTATATCTATGAGAACATGAAAAAAATATTAATTATATAGATATGTGATTTTTTTTTCTGCTATGTCTCACTTGGACACACTGGTGCTATTTATAGTGCCAAATTCAAGATTGATTTAACTTATTTCTTCATGGTAAACACTACAATCAGTCTGTGGAAGTCCTTGTTTTAGGATGCTATCTAAGTAAAGCATTTATTGGAACACCAACAGGGATGAAAGATTCACAGGAGTGACAAGAATCTAGATATTGCAATTGAAAATGTTTTTTAAAAAAACATTATGACAGGCTAAACACCATGCTGACATACTCTAAAACATAAGAAAATCATTTTTTGAGAAGTTTGGTTACTTAATTAGCCTCATAATTAGCCATTAGAATTTTTTAGATTCTGAATTTCCAAGCACCTTATATTGACAAATTTCAGAAATATGATCTTGGCTTAGGGGGCTCTCAGAATAATTTATACAGCAATTTCTAAGCATGATTCCCTGAGATGAATAAAAAGCTGTGTGAAAGCACTTAAAACTATAATATAAAACTGGAAATTTAAGGGAAAGGTGAGGAAAAAAATAAAAGCAGATGGAAGAGACTTTTATGCTGTCCAAGTTTGAGAAATTTTCATAGAGAGTTGTCCTGGGCATGAGAGTGCATCTCCAATAAATCCTGGGGGACAGTTCTACTCTGGGGTTCCAAGGATTGTCCTGGCAGTGCAGCTCTTCTCCAGAGAGCTGATCCCATAATTTAAGGGGCAGGCTGAGTTAACAATGAAATACAAATATTTCATACCTCTGCTTTTTGTACTCCGTTCCAATGAGTTAATATACATGTCTAGTTTTTCAGAATTAATATTACTTTGCTGGCATACTCAGGACATATTTTTCTGTACTATCGGAACCTCTGAATATTATAATTCAAAATAAATCTTCCTTCCTTACAGCAAGAAAAGATCTGTTTGATTGTTCAGAATTGAAAAAGTAAAACTTGATACTTTTGTTTTATAAGCATGAATGATTTCCTGCCTAAATCCATCGATGGCTATATTTTGCATGTTATTTTTTGAAAATAATTTTTTTAAGCAATGCAGTTTTATAGTTGAAGGCATCAGTAGACTATACACAAATTTCTGTACTAGCAGTTTTCAAAATTCTAGAAAGTTCTATTAAATCTTGGCATGTATTTTTCTCAAAATAGAACTTTTAGAAGAGAAAGAATGAGGGACAGAGACAGAGAAAGAGAGAAAAAGAGAGAAAGAAATAAAGAACGAAAGAAAAAAAGAGGAGGAAAAAAGAAAATAGAAACAGACCTATCACATTAGAATTTAAACATATTTCCGGTGTCTAAGAAACTGAATCAAATTAAAACACAAAATGTAAGTGAACTGCAGGAGAGAGAAATCCATTCAGTAAACTTCAACTGTCAGTGAGTTTCCAATAATCTGTTCAGAGATCTTCAATGTCTGAACATTAATGTGTTTAAGAAAGAGCCTATTTCAGCCATCTTACTGAAAGCCAGAATGGGATTTTCAAGGTCAAACTTCACTTTTTCTAGAATTCAGCATTCATTCCATCAATAAACATGAATTTGCCACGCCAGTACAGATATATTATAATCAGAGTTGGGCATTAATACTTATAAAAGCTTTCCACATGACTTCAGCTGCTTGTGACCAGTTTAAGAAAGATTGAAAGTTTTAAGAATGTGTCAATGAGCAAAGGAAAATAAATAATATTAAGATAAGCATTTTTTTTTACCTGTATCTGAAGCTTCTGAAATAAAATTCACTCTTTCCTTGGGCATCACCTTGGTGTAGAGCACCTCACTTGACATTTTGAAAAGTCCCTTTCAGCTCTCAGGTTTGCCATCCAAATGGACTCGTGAAGAAAACACTGCCCCTATTTCTGACCTCCCCCATCACACCTCATTTGGTCAAAAGGCTTGTTTAAACGTCTGCAGGGCGGAAGGAAACCAGAACCTTTTTTTAAAATGTAAATTCCCACCCTGTAGCTTTTGATAAACAATTCTTACTCTCTTCTCTTGGTGTATGTTCTATTAAAACTGAGGTTTTGATCCATTTTCTCATAAACTGTGACTTTTGGCGCACACATAATTTTCATTTAGAACCTCGCAGCGTGCTGAGTGTGTTCATATTCTCCTCAAACCAACTGGACATTAAAACGGGTTTCAGCAGAAAACTTAGTTCATGATTATTAGATAGCTTACTTGTGATTTTTAAATTGCTCTGGTTTGTGATTATCAGATCACTTTCTCCTAAGCTTCCATAGTTCAAGGTTGAAACCAGAAAGCAAGAATATGGGGAGGAAGAGAAAGAATATCCGATATTGCTGAAAAAACTAATTTAAATATTTTTGAAATAATGTTTTTCTGAATTTTAACTAAAAAAAAATCATACAGAATAATTTTTTTTAATATATTTTTAAGTTGGGTTTAAAATTATTTCTATAAGGCCCACTTCCTTTTTTTTGCTGGATTTCCCTCCCCATAGAAATTTCTAAATTTTGAGGGGGTTTTCTAAATTTTTTGGGGTTTCTGGTAACTTAGAATGATACCAAAACTTTGAATTCTTCTCATAGAGAAACTTCTGCTCTTCAACCAGCTCTGTACCACACACTAGTCCTCATATCCCTGGGGCACTTCTGAGCTCAGAATTAAACCAGGGCTGAGTCTGACCTGTGCTTCCTTTGCACATTGATTTTCAAATTTTCACAAAAAAGGCAGGAAATGTGGTTCTTTGGTGCTAAGTCAAGCAGTACAATATTTTTCCCTTTTGGAACCAGCCATAGAAGAATGAACCCTGGCATTTTCAGCTTATACCACTGAGCTGTTTTGAGAGCGGGCCTCCACAATCCCGGTGATGAAAAGGTTCTGCATTAATCATGGAATGGTTTGGATTAGAATAGGGTTTAAAGACTCTGTAATTCCAACCCCTCTGCCATGGGCAGAGACACCTTCCACCAGACCAAGCTGCTCCGAGCCCCACCCAACCTGGCCCTGAGGGATGGGGCAGCCACAGCTTCTCTGGGCACCCTGTACCAGGGCCTTAGCACCCTCACAGGGAACAATTTCTTCCTCATATCCAATCTAATCCTGCTCTCTGTCAGTCTGAAGCCATTCTCCCCTGTCCTGTCACTCCAGGCCCTTGTCAAGAGTCTCTCTCCATCTTTCCTGTGGGCTCCCTGCAGGCACTGCAAGGCCAC
Organism: Thryothorus ludovicianus; assembly: GCA_013397245.1. NCBI lineage: Eukaryota > Metazoa > Chordata > Aves > Passeriformes > Certhiidae > Thryothorus > Thryothorus ludovicianus. The sequence continues at coordinate 26,743 of VZTB01006142.1, read as the reverse complement.
AATGAGCTCACCCCAAAGCCTTCCCTTCTCCAGCTGAACAATCCCAATTCCCTCAGCCTTTCCTCCCAGCAGAGCTGCTCCATCCCTCTGCTCCCCTTGGTGTCCCTGCTGTGGCTCCAGCAGCTCCCTGTCCTTGCTGTGCTGGCCCAGGGCTGGATGCAGCCCTGCAGGGGGGTCTCAGCAGAGTGGGGAAGAACTACAGTGTTCTCTTTCTTCATGGAAAGGACAGCAAAGAGGGAAAGTGATGCCCTCCCATACTCTGGGAAATGTGCTCTTTGGCTGCTGAAATGTAATGTGAAATTGTGAAGTGTTTCATCACATTGCAGTACCTGAGTGACCTTTCAGGAGAAAGAGGGAGGACGGTGGGGGTGCCAGCTGGAAAGCAGAGGTTTGTAAACAGCTGAGATTCAGGCATCGAGGTGGGTGAGCAGAAGATTATGGGGTTAAAGCTTTTCTGTCCAAAGCAGCAAGGAATCAGTCCCAGGATGGTTTGGGTTGGAAGGGCCCTCAAAGGCCATCTGATTCCAGCTCACTTCCAGTTCCAACATCCTTCCCCTTCTAATTCCAGCATCTTCCCCTTCCCTTAGCACACAGGTGATGGTTCAGTAGAAAAAGACATTTTTTGCTTGAGATTGCAGCCAAGTTGTTCTGAGGAAGATTCTTTAACAAATGAACGTGAGGAAGGGATTTGTGTTAGTGCTTAGGCACTAAACTATCCTCAGTGCCAGTAATGTAAAGCCAGATTAAATTAATTTTATATATAAAGATGTACCTATTCAAGGATATTCAAGTATTTGTAAAGTTTTTTTCCCTCCTACATTAATATTTTGCATTCGAATCGCACAAAATAGTCACTAGATGTCTCTACTTCACCATAAAATGTATCAGAATTTCTATTCCGTTTAGTGATGGAAATTTGAAGTGCTTATGTAGCTTTCCTTAAGAAATATGAGTTACTTAACACAGACCTGTTTGATTCCTTGAGTTCTGCAGATAAACCTGCTCTGTCCCAGTAGTTAAAGCCCTGCTACAGATCCCAGTTGAAGGAAATCCTCTGGCATAGGCTAAAAACCCAGCATTTTTCCTCCCTGAAATAGATAATAGCAGGTTGTTATTCCTGCACTGGGCAGAGTAGGGAGGGGAAAACCTTTCTTTACTTTTTGAACTCTTCACTATGGAGAATAAATTCATGCCATTCATATCTAAAACAAGCACATTTATGGATATAAATCTCCATGGCCATTGTTTTCTTCTAAGTTGCATAAGAACTCAAACAGATCTCTTCCTTCTTGCAAATATCCCATTTCAGCTACTTTCCAGCCATGAAAGGTAAACCCAAAAAATAGAACACATTCCTCAGAGATCCCAATCTCAAAGCCCGAAGTCATTCAAATTAAGTCTTTAGTTGCCAATTATTTCCATTCAGAGGTTGTTGGACACAATCCTTTTCCTGCTGGCAATAACTGAAAGCTCTCCAAAAGCTTGGTTGTAGCGATCTACTATGCCCAGAGGTTTTAGGGTGTAGAAACTGCAGTGACTGTAGTGCCCAGCAATGCTGCCCACAACCTGTGAGGTTTTGATGTTCTCAAACCCAACAGGGTGACCCTCACAGCCCTCCTGGCCAGCCAGGTCTCCAGGAGTCCCAGCCCCTCTCATCCACAGAGGGGAAGGGGAGGTGGTGAAGGGGAAGATGTCGCATGGTGTCACCACAGCAGCCAGGCAGCTGGGCTGCCCCACGGCAGGACACACTGACAGTACCTGCTGGCAGGGCTCTGACAAAAGCAGCAGCAGCTTTTTTCCTCTGTGTCAGGGCTATTTGCACCCACAGACACCTTCCTTTCTTCCCTTGTTAACCCCAACCCCCCCGAGGATTCCTGGAGGATCCCCTGACAATCCTCTAGAGTGGAGGGCTCATGAAGCATTTAGTGCAGGAACAAATACACGTGAGAACTGTGCCTGAGGTCTCACATTCCAACTTTCTATCTCATTTGTAAGGATTCCTCCTGCAAAAAAAGAGCACCAACTGGACATAAATGGCAAGTTAAAGAACTTGTGCTGACTGGCACGGAAGGTGCTGCAAATGGAAAGTCTGAGTATAAAGAAGAGGTGGGTATTTGTCAAGACCACAGACACGTTTAGCTCCACTGTCAAGGCTTCATCTCTGACTTTGTACCAATGGATGTTCCATCCAGCCTTGGTACAGCTGGAAGGCCATGGATGGGCTCATCTCAGTCCTGGCAAGGAGAGAAGAGAAGCTGCCCATGTGTAGAAGTTACCTCCACTTCCTGCACCAACCATTTTCATATTACTCAGGGGCTTAAAGGTTGCTGAAACCACAGTACCATTTGCTGGTGGCTCAAATCAGGTGATCCAAGAACTTCCTCACACTCAATTTGCATTCTTTTTCTTAAAATCATCAACAAATAAGAGGTGGCTGCAAACTGGGGACCTATTTCCCAGGAAGAAAAATTTAGAAGGAGGTGGTTAGGGAAGAGTCTGTGTGCAGCTCTGGGGATCTGCAGAGGACAGGGACCTGTTGGGATGGGTCTGGAGGGGGTCATGGGATGCACTGAGGACTGGAGCATCTCTCCTACAAGGACAGGCTGAGACAATGGGGGCTGCTCAGCCTGGAGAAGAGAAGGTGTGGAGATCTCAGATCTGGATACCTTTCAGTGACTGAATGAGGTCTGTAAGACAGCTGGAGAGGGAAAGTTGGTGACAGGAGAGGGGAGAATGGCTTTGAACTAAAAAGGGAGTCAATTTAGGTTGGATATCAGAAAGAAATTGTTCCCTGTGAGGGTGCTGAGGCCCTGGCACAGGGTGCCCAGAGAAGCTGTGGCTGCCCCTGGATCCCTGGCAGTGTCCAAGGCCAGGCTGGATGGGGCTCTGAGCACCCTGGGACAGTGGAAGGTGTCCCTGTCCATGGCAGGAGGGGTGGAACAAGATGATCTCGAAGGTCCCTTCCAACACAAACCATTCCATGATTCTACAACACAACACATTGCACCAGGCTGCTCTGCAGAAGGTAAAATTAAGATAGATGCTGCAGAAGGAACCTAAAGGCAGAGTACAGGATGGAAAAAGAGGGTGCCAGCTTTGTGACCGTAGTGCTACCAGCTAACAATGGTTTTGAACTTGTGATCATCTGTAGCCTTATAAGAGCTTCCTTGGGAACTGGTAAAGTGAAAGGCTTGCAAAATTTTGTTCTTTTTATTTTTGTTCTGACTGTATGAATGCTTCTACACTCCATTAAAGCACCTTTAGTGTCCTTTGATCTGTATCATAAAATCTCTAGGCAGCTTCCTGCTTCTTTAGATGGTGCCAAAGCCACTTACAGGAATTTTGATCTTCATTTGCATGAAAGGCTTTGAGGTGGAATTTTGAGAAGTGGGGTTTTATTATATATTGCATTGTAAGGGTGTTCATGAAAGTAAATGTTACTACATGTCAGAGAGGTTGATTTTCCCAACATATCTGAGTGATAATGAACCACTGAGATCTGCTAAAACCATGATTGCTTTTAGGCATGTAAAAGATTTACCAGATATAAAGCACAAATATTGCAAAATGTCTTCATCAGAAATTGAGTTCTTGTGGTTCAGAACNATTGCAAAATGTCTTCATCAGAAACTCTGGTGACCAGGAACTGAGTTCTTATGGTTCAGAATTTTCATAGCATTTTTTATATTTTATGGGCAATATCACTGACCTAACAGAACATTGTAGCATTTAGAAATTGAATGCTTTCTAGTTAGAAGGATAAAATAGGATGTCAAAAGGAACACTGCATTTAGATATTGTGCTAACTGTTGCCAATTTAGGATCATCTGCAAACTTACTTACCCTGTCCAGTCCTGTGTCCAGGTCATTTACAAAGATGTGGAAGAGCACAGGGCCAAGGACGGAGCCCTGTGGAACTCCATTAGTGACAGGTTGCCAGCCTGATAAATTCCAGTTCTCTCATTTTGCTTCCTTTCAACATTTGCCTTTTTGTAGGCTGGCTTCTTGCTGTTCTTGCCTGGCTGCTTATCTCTGCCATTATTCACTGGATCTATCATATCCTTTCTGAAATAAAGGTAAAATCCCAATGTTTTTGCCTTGGATTCACAGCACCATGTTGCCAAGAAAGGATTTGCGTTTCTCAGAATTGCTCTTTGTTAATTCAGTTCAAGCATGTGCTGGACTTCACAAAAGAAAAGGAAGTGATATAGCATTTTATGTACGTGTGTGAGTGGCTTTGAAGTTTGCTTTCTGGTGAAATAAAATCTGAAGCATGAAGCGTTTGAGTTATAAGAAGCAGGATGAAAAATGAAGCCAATTCTCTGAATGTGCAGAAGAGGAACAAGGTTTGTGATCTCTAAAAACACTGAGCAACTGCAGGTACACACCTACTCAGAAAATTCCAGAACGTTATGTTTAAATGTAAGCATGTCTGTGTTTTCCTGGATTGCTCCCCTTTGGGGCCTTTGTCCTTCTGTTGAGACAGTGCTCTGGACTCTCAAGGCTTGGCACTGCCTCTGACCTTCATCTTTGCAATGCTGGTATCAATTTCTGCTGCCACCCTGTGAACAGCCTTGACTATAACTTGGATGGAGATGAGAGGGGTTATCAGACAAAGTCTGGCTTTCCTTTCCCTGGGGGGCTTCCTGCTATCTTTGTGTCATTACATGAAAATATTTTCACTTCTACTTCAAACTTTCAAAAACTAATTTGAGAATGTAGAGGGGATTTAGTACAGGTGAAACAAATGACTAAAATATTTGAACAGCTTATTTAGCAGGTCCCTGGCTTTTAAAACTGCTTTGTTCCTGTTCAGGAGGATAATTCACTTAGGAGTCAATTTCTGTCAATATTCCCATGGGTGCTCTCTTGATAATTTTTTTAAGAGCTTCTTGAGATAACCACAAGATCCACTGCCTTTGTTTTATTAGAACTTTACACAGCTTAGCAAATAGATATAAGAAAAAAAGCAAATTGTAATAGGTTGGTAAGATGGTTGTGATGGATTGACCTTAGCTGGCAGCTGGACACCCATCCAAACTCTCTCTCATTCCTGTTCTTCAACAGGACAGGGGAGAAAATAGGAGGAAGAGGGTCATGATAAAAGCAGATAAATCACTTATCAGTTACCATCATACACAAAACAGACTTGACTTAGGGAAAGCTAATAACTTCTGCAAATTAAAATAGATTTGGATGGTGAGAAATGAAGACAAAAAGATTCCAGCAATACCCTCCTGCTCCTTCTGCCCTCAATTTCACTGCTTTATTCCTGGCTTCACTCCCCTCCTCACCTACCACTCCAGAGGCACAGGGGGATGGGGCAATGGGCTCAGTCCATAACAGCTCTTCCTTCACCCCACACTGTTCCCCTGCTCTAGGGCTGACCCTCCATGGACTGCACTCCCATGATTTATCACCACTAGTCACTCTGGTGACACATTAAAGGGGAAGCCAAGATGTAATCCTGACCCTCAAAGAATCCTGGTTGAACCTTGCTGAATCTGACAGCAGACAAATCATTATAACCATCTCAGAAGGAAAAAAACCCAACTTTCGACTGAACCCTCAATTTCCAGAAAGAAATATTCCAGGCAAAGCACCTAAAAGATCACCAAGGGCTTGCTAGAATGCCCACTTCACTTTTGTGGAAAAGATCTTCCCTGAGAATTACAAAGTTAACAAACCTTTGCTGTTAGAAAAAGCCCAGGCTTTCCTTTTGAAGTGCAACAGAAATACTGCAAACTGTGAGGTTTCAACAGAGCTGCTTCCATAGTTCCAGGCCTCACAAGTCTCCAATTAAATAATGGCATTAAACTGCTCAAATGTACCAGCAGTTCCTCAAGTGGACAGGAAGAAAGCAGAATAAAGGATCAGTACATCTATTTAAATGTCCTTTCCAGCTATTTAATGAGACACATGCACACCATCTTCTTTTGGTAAAGTAAGAAGTGATTTCCAGCATTTGAAAAAAACCTTGAAGTTAAGACAGCTGATTTTAATGTAAGACAAATGAAATTAAGTCCACCAATCCAGTAAAAGGGGCCTGAGGGGCTCAAATCCGTTCTCCCTGCAGGAAGGAGTGTGTGTGCATGGAAGAGTGGTTTTGATGACTGTGAGATTGCACAGGAGAAAGCACATTGTTAGAATGACCTGTTAGAAGGGTCTGGAGTTTGTCAGAAAAAAGGGAAAGAGTTAATTTGTCTGTGCAATTTGCACTGTACAGTTTCTTTCCTAGCCCTGCTACTGCATGGCTTCAGTTCAAAGCACAATGAGCATCTGCTGCTCCCTTCTTGTTCAGCACGCTTGGAACCCTTGGGGTGGAAGAGTCCTGAGAGATCGTATCAGTTTTGGTGTTTTTTATAGGTTTTGGGGGATTTTATCTCTGTGTGTGTGTTGTTTGGTTTTGCTTTTTGTTTGGTTGGTTTGTTTCACTTTGGTTTGTTTGGAGGAACAACATCTAAGGAAAATTTAAGAATAACTGAAATTAACACTCCAAGACAGTAACTTACTGTCCCTTAAGCTCTTTTCAACAACTTCTGGGGATTTTGTCAAAAGCATCAGGAGCAGCAAGGGACAAAGTACAAAGATTTATGCTGGAAGGCTTTCATGCTTCTCTTGCTAAACTTCATTTCTTTGAAGTGTCCCAGGGAAGATCCTCTCAGGTCATAAAATCCCAACTCTCAGAGAACTTAGACATCTGGTTCCAAACAGTTAATTAGCTCTGATGTTCAGCTCATGAACAATACTGGTTGTACATTTATGTAAGAAGAATTTTTAACAGAAGATAAATCAAGAGCCAACATCAATTACTCATCATAGCAGGATAAATTGCGTGCAATGTTATTGATGTAAATTGTTCCAGTTTGTCCATTATTACAACTCAACTGAGAGCTCCTGGAGCGGGGCCAGCAGAGGCTGCAGAGATGATTTAGGGCCTGGAGCATCTCTGGCAGGGCAAGGCTGAGGGAGCTGGGGCTGTCCAGCCTGGAGAGGAGCCCCAGCTGAGAGGGGCCCTCAGGCCTGGGTGTCCCTGTGAGCAGGGAGGGCTCCGAGCAGGGCCCAGCAATGGCCCCAGAGCCAGGGCAGGGACTGAGCCCAGCAACTTCCACCTGGGCAGGAGGCACAACTTCTGTCCTGGGCAGTGACTGAGTCCAGAGAGGGTGTGGAGTCTCCTCACTGGGGATATTCCAGAACAATCTGGACACAATCCTGTGCCCTGTGCTCTGGGATGGCCCTGCTGGATCAGGGAGGTGGTAGCAGCTGACCCTCTGTGGTCCCTTTTAGCCTGGCCCATCCTGGGATTCTTTACTTAAACCTGTCAGTGATGATAAATTTAGGATTGAAAAGGATTTCTTGTTCTTCTGTACTGCTCTTCTTTCTACTTCCTTATTTTTCCATATTCAAGATCCACACAACTCTGGGCACTCCTGTTCACACCCTGCTTCACACTTAGCCTCCTTCTCCAGTTCCACTGCTGCAGTTCACTGGTGGCAAATATTACAGGCTGGACTAATTCCAATGTGTTAATTCCACGCAAGCAATACATGACTTGACTGCTCACTCTGACTCACTCTTTGTTGCCCAAGCTGGATTCTTAAACATCAATTTTTTCTTAAATTTAACCCCCCCCTCCAAGGCAAACATCATAATTTAGGGGCTGTATCATCTGCATTGTTATACTCATCTGCACTGAGGATGATGTGATAAGAGTTTTTGAATCTTGAAATTATCAAGAAAAATTCATTCAGTTTCATTTCTGCCTCCTGGGGAAAAATTTAACAACCTCATGTTCTTGTAAACAGGTAAGGCTAGAGAGCACTGGAAGTTTCAGTCTTCATTCCTGCCATTGGGTATTAATTCAAATAACTTCTGGAAGAATTGTAACTGTGTGTGCTTACAAGCACCATTTGTCCATCCAGTCTACAGAATTTATAGATGGTCCTGCTTTTCCAACAATTTTGCTTCCAATTTCACAAGCAGGAAGAAATTTTTTACCCAAAAGCACTTTGACATAAAATACATTAATGGCTAAGGGATTTCTAAGTCTACATGGGTATGTATTTCCAGAAAGAGCTCATGAATATATGGCAAGAAGGGAACTGATGAATCTGGATTCAGGTTTTACAGTTTTTGAAGCAACAACCCACAAATCCATGAGGTGTCAGCAATCAGTCTGGCCTGCTATCATGGTTAATCCCATCAGCAGCTCAGCCCACAGAGCCACCAGCTCCCTCAGACCTGGGGGATGGGGAGGAGAGCCAGAAGAGTAAAAATGAGAAAGCTCATGGGCTGAGATAACACTCTAATAGATAAACAACTCATAACACGCAGAGCAAAAGCTGCACACACAAGAAAAGCCAAGAGAAGGGTTTAACTCACAGCTTCCCATGGGCAGCAGGTGCTCAGCCATCTCCAGGAGATCAGGGCTCCATCACACATAACTGTGACTTGGGAAGCAGCAGCACTCAAAGCATGCCCCGTTCCCTCTGCCCCCAGCTTTAAATACTGATCATGATGCCATTTGGGAAATCCCTGTGGTCAATTGGGGTCAGCTGTGCCCCCTCCCAGCTCCTGTGCAGACTCCTGGCTGCTGGGGTGGGGTGAGGAGCTCTGAAGCAAGGCAGAATAGAGCACAACAGGAAAGGACTAATAAAATAGATAAATAAATTTCAGCCTGTGAGTTCAAAAGTTTAAATGACATCTTTTTTCCTGCTGCAGTGTGGGATAACCATGCACAGACATTCCTCTATGGCAATAGGTGTCTTTGTTTCAGCCCTAGCTCTGATCGTGCCTTCTAAGAGCTGCTTTTGCACCTCATCATACAAACAGGCTCTGCTGTGACACAGCAGAGGCTTAGAATTGAAACCTAAACTGGACATTTACTCTTGGGACTCCCTCAGTTTAGTCTGGAAGCCTCTGTGTTGTGGCTCAGCCTTTGGGAGCTGCATTTTATTGTCAGACCAGCAGTTCAAATTCTTTCAAATGGGAAAGATTTGAAATGATGTGCATTATGAGGCAGCTGCAGTCCTGGGCTGAGCTGCCTGTTCTGTGGCAGGAGAGGCTGGATTCTGCTTTGCTGGATTCTGCTTTGCAGCCCACGTTGCTGTTTTCAGTCTGCCTTTGCCTGCACACACAGCGAAGGCGATGCTGTCACACCCACAAGGAGGGGTGGCATCTGCAGTTGTCACCACGTTTGCTCTGTGCAGGGCTGGAGCTGGAAAGTGTGCTGACACCAGAACATCACTCAGTGACATCACTGAGCCCTGGCAGTTGGAAGGGGGGAGTCTGTGCACCCAGGAGCCCGTCAGGATGGGGAGTGACAAGAGCTCACATCCCTTTGCCTACCCCCACAGTGCCCCTGAAGCTCCAGGCTGTCAAGCTCTACATGATGTGCAGAGAAATCCTACACAAAAAATCCCACCATCTTTCCTTGGAGGTGCTGCAAGAGAGTCTGGACCCTCAGATAGCTCCATTTTCTGCCAAAAAGTCTGAAAATTCAAGGCTAAAACACCACTCCCCCCTCTCCAGACATATGGATGATACACAGCTTTAGGGACCTCACAGGGTTCTGTAAGCTCTGTATGTTAATCCAGATTCATTTCCTGGGAGGAAAGAAGAGGCTGAGGCAAGGCTCTACCTGAAGAACCCAAAAGACACGAGGTGAAGGTGGATCATGCAGTAATAAATTAAACTCAATCCAGATTACAGCCTGTGAGAAGGAAGCTGAGGGAGTTGAGGGGGCTCAGCCTGTAGCAAAGGAGGCTCAGAGGGGACCTCCTGGCTCTGCCCAATTCCCTGACAGGAGGGGACAGCCAGGGGAATATCAGGCTCTGTTTCCAGGGAGCAAGGCACAGGAGAGGAAATAACCTCAAGACTGTACATGGTTACCTCTGGATGGTTGTGACTGGTTTAGGAGGCAATCATGTGAGGAAAGACTGCTGAAGTGTGTGTGCAGTGATGGAAAGAGACTGAGAGTTCAAACAACGTGTTTGGCCTTCTAACTCTCCTTTATGGACTAAAGTTTTAGAAAAACCCCAAATAAGGAAAGTGGGGTTTGCTTCAGGGTTGTTTTTTTTTTTTTTTTTCCATTTCAGAGCCTAACTATCCTGCTGTAAAGGATGCTGAGAAGTTCAGGGGAAAACTGATTCAGAGGACAAAGTTGTGTTTCATGTGAGACCTGGTGACATGGCTGCTCTGTAGGTGTCTGTGAAACAAACCTTATCAGGCTCCAGTTCACAGTATCAATTTATCATTTATTATCAGATAATGAGCCCATAATGATTTAGTTACATTGCTTATAAATCATCCTCAGGCAGCACTTCTGACTAATTTGTTCCATGACTATTAAAGGTTCTTTTTTTCCCCCCTAACCCTTCTTGTTTCTGCATTTAACACCATTATCGGCATTGACCATCAGAAGTGAAAAATTGGTAATATCAGCTTAAAAACTTTGGTTTTTTTTAAGGTCCCTTTGAATGTAACAAAACCCTGCAAATGGCCTGTATAAACATCTTCAACAGACCCCTGTAGGTTTGCAGGCCTTTTCTGTGTTGAACTTGGAGGGGATTTTCTACGTGGGATTAAGGTACAAAACCAAGACCGTAGCTCTTAGCAGGAAATGTCATGCACAGGATTGTGTCTGAGTGTTCCAAATGTATTTTTAGGTTTTAGAAGGTGTTTATGTTTCAATTAAAATCTGTGACACCTCCTCCTGACCTGAAATAGAGGACAAAAAAACACTCATCAAAATATCCTGCAGCAAACACATGGGTAATGAAAAAGGAGTTTAAGGTAATAAAGGCAACTGAGGTTTTCCATCTATGGAGTTGTTGGCTCAAGCAGGGAATAGTTCAAACAATGTAGAACAGCTCCTTGTAGCTACTGTTACAGTCAAATATGGAAATCTTCTTGAAAAAAATTGATCATATTTTTTTAAATTTTATTTGTATGCATCATCAATATCACCTAAATTCAGCTGTTAAACCATTAAAGGACTTTGTGGGTGGAGCAGATTAGAATTTGAGTTACATTTTTGAAGCTGTGTGGTTGCAGTACAGTAACCCCAAAACATCTTATGCTGTTACATGTACTTCTTGTTTATCTTTCTTTCAGGTGGATAGGCTGTGTAAGATCATACACAGGAGCACAAAACAGCCACAGCACAAAAAATTGTACTCTATTCTTGTGAGAACCAGCAAACCTTTCATACCTGTGTAAGTCCAGTTTTCGGCATTCCTTAGAGAATTTCCTCTGCTTTGACCAACAAGATTTTTTCTTATATATTAGTGAAAATGATGGGTTTTAATCTTTATTTTCTCCAGTGTTCTGAAGGGCAAGAGGAGCCAGAACGGTGGCTGAAAAAAGGCTTTGAAGCTTCACTGAAAGAAGTAACTTTTAGTGACTTCCTTTTTTGTGTTTCTCAGCCTTCCTCAGAGCCATAGTATAGGGTGTGAGTGTTCTGGAGGCAGGCAAGGCAGAGACAGGATGCAAATGACTGTGTTAGAGCTGCTCTTCCCATAGCTCCGAGGGCCGGGCTCACGGATGGCAGGGGATGTCACCTACGCGGCCGTGGCGATGCTGCCCAGGGAAAGGCCACACGCTCCTTCAGGGACATCAAACCCAGGTAAAACCTCTTGGGCACACACTGTGAGCTCACTCTCTCTCTTCTCTCTCACCTTTGAAATTGGGTACATCTGGAAGAATGCCATAGGATGCTGCATGGGAAGGGCAAGAAGCTGGAATAGTGGATGAGATGCTCACAGTACAAATCAACCAAGCTGCTCCCAAATCACAACCACCAAGGAGCAGCAGCTCAGGTCTGGTCCCAGGCTTTGAGTAGCAGAATGAGAAAGAAAAAGTGTTCATTGGTTAAATAATGAGCATAGTATTTCTTTTTAAATGAGTAACATGATCAAGACAATGCTCCACTGAATTACTACGTAGCCCACAAATCAGTTCGATGTTTTTGTTCTTGGAAAAGGAGCAGTAAATTAATCAGTAAATCAGGAAACTTTAACAGTCAAAAGTGGAGTCACTGTCACTGAAGGAAGTACTGAATGTCCCCTAAAAACTTCCTGCTCTTTCTCTTTAATTTTCCAGTGCTGACTTTCCAGAACCAAATTATCAGTCTGTGATCACTTCATATGTTTGTAAAAAAAAAAAACAACCAAAGGATAAAGCCAATATTGAGGGCAAGGAGATGATTTGAACTAAATTTTCTGAAGAAGTGACATTTCTACTACTTGGGAAAAAAATGTAATTCATTCATGAAAGCATTTGGACAAAATTCTGGATCACATCTAATGAATGACAGCTTATTATGAGCAAATAGGAAATGCTTGTGGCATCAGACTAAGGATATTTTCGTGCTTTCATTAGTAATTAATGTATTTAATCCCTTAAGGAAACAACATTATGTAATGAGCATTTTTAGATGTTCTACTTACAATAGAGATGAATAGTGATGATGGTGCTCTGAGTACATGCACTTAAATGACAAAAAACAATATATTTAATATATTTTTTCAAGGCTGGTAGCCGAAAAATAAAACCAAATTCACTTTATTATATATATGACATGAAATACTGCATTAGACTGTGAGTTCCAATGGATGTTGTTTGCACTGCTGTAACCTGTGCAACACAAAGAGGGTTTTCTTGGGCTTTTACCCAGTATCCAACGTGATAAAACTTATTTGTGAAGGGCGACAGGCATCAAGTCTTGATCAGAAGACATCCAAAACTATTCCTGGATCATGCTGCCTAAAGGAAAAGCTCAATTTTGGACAGGGCAGTTCCAATGAATTTTATCATTAACATGTGGATGGCTCTTAGTAAACTTTTGTTGAACTGATTTTAACCCGGTAGTTTCTCACATGAAGTTACTGGCCATGGTAATTAAGTGATTTCTCAATGCTGTTTTCCCTTCAAATATTTAACTTCTCAAAAATGCTGACCATTTCTGTGGATGTTCTTCTGTTCATACTCCAGTGCTTCCATCTGCTTTAAAAAACGGGCACCAGAGATCCACCCAGTATTTCTACAAGTCAGTATTTCTACAAGCCTTGGATATGCTGTCTCAATTATACAGAGACAAAAATCCTTTAACTAATCTTTTCTTCGCTGTCTGTAGCTCCCAGTCTCACCTTCCCCACTCTCATGTCTGATTATGCTCAAAATACATTTGGTTTGATCTGGCTTGGACTTACAGCTGGATTTCAGCTGTCACTCAGGTCTCTGAAGAGTGAGGACGAGGGGATTCTTGGATGCTCTGCCAGAGTGTGTTGAGGAGGATTTAGCAATGGCACTTTCTGTGTACTGGTTTTGGCAGGCGCAGGTGCTGTTGCTGTGCATGTGCTTCGAAACAGGTGTTCAAAAGTAGAAAATAGTTCCCAAATCCCAAGGGTAGATACACCTGGGAATCCATTTTCCAGCGAAAGACTCTGGCAGTTTTTGTGTCCCAGCTCCCTCACGGATAATTTAAGGGTTGCCTGATAACGAATCGTGAGTGGCTACACAGAACTTTCCTTGGGAGAAGAACAAACCAAGGACAGTTTGAGTCCATCACCAATCCACAAGTAGTTGTAGCCTGCTGTTGGTTGTGCCCTTAACTTCTTGTTCCCCTCCTTTATCTCCTGGGCTGCTCCAGGTGTTGACCAGGTCCACCTGGAGCCTCTCCAGCTTCCCCCAAACCTCTGGATGTGCTGGCCCACATCTGGACACAACATTCCCTAATGGACAATCCCCCAGGAGCATTCCCTGTCTGCACCTTCACCAAGCAATTCTTCCATTAAACAGAGATGTTTTTCTGCACCTCACAACAGGCACAGGGAAGTGAAATTTCAGTTTCACTGACAGATGGAGATCTGTTGTTGAATTAGGTGAGGGTGTGGAAGCATCCGGCAGAAATAAGGTTATGTGGTATTTTAAAACCCCCTGCTGACTTCTGAGGACTTCACATTCAAATAATCATACCAGTCCATACACACTGTAATAGAAGGAATGATTTTGTTTAAATATTCAGCTTGCATGGGCACGTTTTTTTCCTACAGATGTAGAGATATTCTTTGAAGGAATAAATGTGCATTTGAGAGACAAATTATTTACTAATAGTAGCAGAATGTTTAAAGTACTTATTTTAGAAGCACCTCCATTTACAGAGCTAGTGTGTTTAAAAGTTTAAAAGCCCTGAATGCTTTAGGAAAATTATTTACATTCTAAGAAGGAAAACTTTTAGGCCATTTGATTTGAAAACAATTACATTTAATTTACAAATTTTCTGTAGTTCATTGAACTAATAAATTGAAATAAAGCAAACAACCAAGTGTATTAGATCAGATTCTCTAAAGGACAGACAGTCTCCCCAATATGAATAACCCTTATTTGCCTATCAGGTTCTCAGTGGGTTTTTTTACTGTAAAATCTCTCCACACTTCAGCAATTCTCATATGAAATGCTGCCTCATTTTAATTTAATGAGTCTCTCTCCTTCTGCCAAGTTTTTCTCTGATCAGTGAAATTTAATACAACACTTCTTTTTAAAAGCCCCAGTGGTCACAAACTAGGGTGGTAGCAATAAAGTTTATTCTTCATACAGATGGATAAAATCTTTCCATTTATAGAACCACAAGCAGTGTCCCAGAGGTCCAGATACCTTCCATAGCACCAACCAGTAGCTCTGAAAAATACCCAGGTGAATGATACTGAAAGCATGTTCAGAAAGAATCCACGTGCCTTGAACCCACACAGTGAGATTTTCATGCTATTTTTGGTTTTGTTTTGGCAATGTACTTTTGGAAAAGGATGTCTCCAACCATCAGGTCCATTCCTCTGCTGCTACAGGCACCACCTGAAATATCCTGGGATGAACACTCAAAAGTCAGGAATGCCCCCAGCAATTACCTTGCTGCAGCAGCGTTTCTCTGAGCGCTGGTTTTCCCTTTGGCATCTCTGCCCCACGGAGCAGTCGCGGCTCTGGTGCCCCTCCAGCCCCTGTGGCACCTTCTGAGATGGCTGAGCAGCAGATGGGATGCTTGCCATGGATAGAATCCAGGTCTTTCCCACCCTTCAGCCTGTTTGTCTGGCTCCTGCTCCAGCCTCACAGCACCCAACAGTTCAAAGCTTTGGAGGAGGCTTTTCCTGCCTGACAGCAGGAGGAAGTGGTAAATCATCATCTCGCCTGTCGTTGCCTAGGAAAAGGAAAATGCTGAACAAGCAGCCCTGGAAACACACGCCCCTTTTCACACAGGCTCAGCCTTTATTGTTCCTCCATTTGGTGATTTGCACAGCCACAAATGTCAGCGTTGACCTCTCCTTACAGGAAACATGATCACATATGCTGAGCTGCATGTGAAGCCCCAACACCAAGGGAGCAGCAGAGCAGAGACTTCCGCTCCTGGTACTGTGCAATTCTGTTTGGTTACTAATTATAGATGTAGCTTCTCCTATTGCCCAACAGTGAAACCTGTTGTCAAGAGCCTTTATGTAAACTGTCTCAATGAAGGGCTGATCTGTCATTTCATCTGCTGCTTTTTCTCCAGGGTTCTCAGATTTTACACTTTCCTTTTAAAAATAATATTGAGAGAAAATAATTTCTAAAAAATGCCTTTGTGCCCTACATGGAAAATGTAGTAAAGCAAAGTAAAATATCATGGGTTTTTAGAACCCTCATGGAGGGAGGGTACCAGGGATGCATTTGGCTTTGGAAGCAGGGGAATGCCCAGGTCTCATTTGTGCCCTGGTGATTCTCACTGAAGGGAACATTGCACCAGACAGCTCAGGCAGCCAGAGGATGGAGCAGGTGCTCATCTCACACAGGCAAGGTCAGGGAAATAGAGGTTATGACAGTGCAAGTCTGTGGAACTTACACCTCAACCCCAAATTTCCTCCGGTTCTGCAGCTTCCTGAGTGCTTCCTCTGACACAAGATGAATACCCAACAGCTGGAGAAATGTTTGCTTTGATGCACTTCCCTGTGCCAGGGGGTGTCTGTACAGGGCTTTTTTCCTGTGCATTTAGGGAACTTATCTTTGAGCTGTGGGATGGGAGCAGTAACGCTTGGGGACAGAGAGGAGGAGCACCCCACAGCCATCCCTGACACCACAGCCCATCCCTGACACCACAGCCCATCCTTGATACTTTCCCTGAATTGCCCTGCAAGGTCCTGCAGGGTGTGTTTGGGTAGGTGGGAGGTGGCAACGCTTGAGAAAAATAAGCCAAAGGAGAAAAGGCAAATTCTTAGTGGTTGACAATCACTTGCGCTATGTGACCAAATGTTTTGATTTCACTTCCACCTATGCAAAATGGATGCAGATTTTTAATAAGTAAAATACCACTGCATCCTCCCAACAGCACACTGATTTTAGGCAGATGATTTCTCTGTTGTTTCCCCAGTGTTAATTTTAAGAGTGCCAGGACCTTAAGCTGCTCTTCCTCCTGCCTCCCCCAGGCTGCCGGCGCAGGTGCTCAGCCTGGTTCTACGTGGCACTGGTCCTGGCAGTGCTCGTGCTCATTCTGCTGGGAGTTGTGGCCATACTAGCCAAGCAACGTGAGTAGATCCTACCTCCTGCTTCATCCCTTCACTGCAGACATGGTTAAACCTCTGAAAGAACTGAGAGAAAAATTCCCTTAGTGCAGCACTAAAAGGTGTCAACTTAAATACAGGAAATGAGAGGCTATTGAGAAGGGCCTGGAGTGACAGGACAAGGGGCAATGACAGAGAGCAGGTTTAGATTGCATATTGGGAAGAAATTGTTCCCTGTGAGGGTGGTGGGGCCCTGGCACAGGGTGCCCAGAGAAGCTGTGACTGCCCCTGGATCCCTGGCAGTGTCCAAGGCCAGGCTGGATGGGGCTCCGAGGAACTTGGAATAGTGGAAGGTGTCCCTGCCCATAGCAGGGGATGAAATGAGATGATCTTTAAGGTCCCTTTCCAAGCCAGACGATTCCATGAATACCTTCTCAGAAGGACTTTGCTCACTGAGCTTTACTCACTGGGTTTGCTCATAACTGTGAGCGTACTCACCAGGCAAAGTACACAGAGACATCCTCACATTCACAGTACAGCTCTGGGTGCAGACTGCATTTCCTTATCCTTGTTTTTAACCATGACCTCTCTCTCTTATTTTATTATTTTTTTTTATTTTGGGTTGTTCAAGTTTTGAAGGGCAGAGTGGGAAAATCAGAGACTTTGCCCTGGTATGGTCTGAACAACACCAGCAGTGACATTTCTTCAGAGAGGACGGACTCAGCAGCGCTCCTGAAATGGCTCATGGAGGAGCTGTGTGAAGATGGACAGGGTGAGGCACATGAGTCCTTTCCAGCACAGAGGATGTGTGGTGTGCACAGTTCTGTTGTCTCTGTTCCCATTTCTCTGACACCCTGAAGTTTATGGGAACTCACTGGTGCTACCCAGGGAGCACAGTGTTCCTGCAGAGCAGTGATAGCAAAATCTAAACTTAACATTTTAATTGTAGTCTTGCTCCTGTTTTGGTATCAAGTCTCCAGTATTTTTGTTATATTTCTTTCTGCCAGGAGCTGCTGTCAGAAATGCCATGTATTGTAAATCCTCCCCTTGTCCTGGAGAACACTTTCCAGACAATGGTTCATAAATGGAGGAATTCCATTCATTGTAGGAGCTAAAGGTTCCCCCTGTCCACCCACAGGGACAACCTGTGAGCTGTGTCCCCCAGGGTGGCAGCTGCACAGGGGCAGGTGTTACTTCTTCTCCAAGGAGGTCAGGAGCTGGGAAGACAGCCAGAAAAACTGCCTGGCCAGGAAATCCCAGCTGCTTGTCATCGAGGATGAAATTGAGATGGTGAGTCTTGTAGCAGCCCTAAAAGTGTGTGACAGGCCTCAGCCAAACATTGTCTGAGAGAAAATGTCCTGGATGTCAAGAGGACATGTAGACAAGCAAGAGCTCCATCAGGGAAAGAATCTGACTCTCCCTGCACAGGAGCTGGGTTTGGGAATGTCAGCAGAGCAGTGCTGATGAGGAGAAGCACAGGAGGTGCCAAGTGTGGAAGCCAGACTAGTTTTGACTGGGAAGAGGAAATGCTGGGGACTTTCCAGTCGTTTCCACTGCTTGGCTCTGGGAGGAGACGAGGATGGTCATGTGTATGGGCTGATGCAAGGGCTGCTCTGGCATCCCTGTCTTTGCACTGCAGGAGGAAATGAAAACTGGCTATGAGGAAGAACTGTGACCTGGGCACAGCAGGAAAGCTCTTCTGTCATGTAACATCCTTCTAATCATTTCACAGGAATTTATAGACAGCAAAGACAAAGATACCAAATATATCTGGATTGGCTCAGACATGGAAGACATGGAGAAAACATGGAGTTCAGTGAAAGATCACAGAGTAAAAGAAATGAGGTGATGATTTGTGGGGGGAGGATATCTTTGGGAAAAGCAAAGTGTGGTATCCCTGCTTGGAAGCACAACTCTGGATCTGAGCTAATTACCCAAAGCACAGATCTAACCCTGCAGCCTCAGGTACTTATTCAGAGTCTATTTCATGGCCAGTTCCAGATCAACAGGTTCCTGCTGGGCACTTTTGGAAACTGATTTCTGCCTCCAGGACCAACCACAGCCACAGGTCATATATTTATTAATGCAGAGATATTATTACACACTTCTGCTGAAATGCCTGCAAACAAACTCTCTCACTTCATAGACCACGTGCTGCCTGCCTCTGTTGAAGGTGATGCCTGTCACATAGCATTGGCTGGGATCTGTGCAGCTTTCTTCAGCATTGTGGCTGCATGGGGAGGATCCTTGTCCTTTTAACACTAATAATCCCAAGCATCCACCCCTCAGAAGGCAGCAGTCCCTGCTGGGGGTGCCCAACCCACCTCTGCACAGCTGCTGTGCTTCAAGGGGGTGGTCGAGTGGGCATCATCCTCCCCCCTCACTCAGAGCACCACCAGGATTTTTAACCAGTGCTGAGTTTAAACCCAGAAACCCATTGCATTCCTTTTGGTCTCTCAGCAGGACAGCTCTAAAAAGCATCAGGCCTGACAAGAACTGCGCTGTTTACAGAAGGAAAAATATGATCCAGTCAGATAGCTGCCAGACATTAAAGGAGTGGATCTGTAAGAAGAATGCAACTTTGCTGGTGCTCTGAGCCACATTTCCAGACAACAGGCAGAGCTTCTTGTCAGAGAACCCATTTTACAGACAAACCAAACTGTGATGTAAATAATTTTTATCAGACTTGCAGGGAAATTTGCACTTCACTGTGCTGTGCTCTCCAAGAAGTCAGAAGACAGGTCCTGTGACAGGGCTGCAAGCTGGCACACAAGGATTTTGGGGTGCTGAGCCTTCACACAGACAGATTTTGGCAGAAGGAAAGGAAAGATCAGAGAAGAGAGACTCGTGATGAGGAGCACTGTGCACATGAACTGTGTGATGTGCAGGAATTATGGTCCCTGTGGGTGATGAGAGGTGTGCTGCACCCACTGCTGTCACCCCTGCCTGCAGGCAGCTGCTGAGCTGAGGACCTCTGATTTAGGTTTCATTATTTTAGTGTTTTCTGAAGTTTGTGGTTTTGTTTGTTTTTTTCTTGGGGTCTAATTGTGAGTCACAGAAGCCGATTGGGGGCTGGGAAAAAAATGCACCTATTGGACTTATTCAAAGCTGCTGCACAGCTACTGGGTGAAGGCAGCAGAGCAGGCATGGAGGGACTTGTAACATTCATGGTTAATGTGCTGGTTGCTCCCATCTCCTTCTGGTGCTGAGCCTTGGAATCTGAAGGGATTAGCTAGGGAATGGGCTTGGACTGCAAGACAGCATTGCAATGTAGGGAAATAAAGTTGATAACCTTCCTCTCCACCTATATTTTGTCCCTTTACATTTAAATTCCAACCACAGTTATGGTATGAAGCCAAAGACTGGTGAAATTAATGCCTGGGAGTACATTCAGTAAATGCACTACTTAGGTATTGAAGTGTCATGAATAAATGCTATTTTTGTGTCTAGAACACAAAAATGCTAAGAGCAGTCTGACCTAGCACCTTTATTAGATTCATATATTTGACAAAATGAAGAAATGTCATGAATTGAAAGTGCTGCTCTAACAAAAATGGCACCAACTGGAATTTAAGTCCTTATAGCAATGAGAAAGAGAAACAAGTCTAACATGACTTTTGAGATGGTGAGCCTTCACCTCATCTTTGCTGTGATTCACACAAATAAAGGCAGCTGCACTTTCACAGAGATGTTTTTTTTCACCCCTGCACATGCCTGGGGATGATTAAGTTCCAGCACTTTAGGGCTGCAGATTAAAAAGTGAACTGTACCCTCAAGAACTTCCCTTCAAGCAACAAAAACATCAACAACAAAAAAATCCCAGCACAGATTTACCCCGCAGAATGCAGCATCAGCAGCTCAAGACTCATGAGAAACTGCTGTTATGTAAGAGGAAACAACAAAAATCCCCCAAACTCAGCACAGCATGTGGGAAAAGAGGATTGATTTGTTCATTCTAGACAGAGAAACAAAGAAAATGAGAGTCTGAAATTAGTAAGATAATCATCTATGCCTATATATTACATGCTTTATAGAGAGAGAATTTCTCACTGCTAAGAAATTTTCACTTCAGGGTACTCACAGCACACCCTTCTCCACACCATGGAGTTGATAATTGCTGGTTTTATGGCAGATCTTTCTTGATTCATACTGAATTTAACAAGAAAAACAAACTCCTGCATGCTGGCTTCTCTCAAATTAGTTGTGGTGTTTAGGTTTTAACAATATTCATGAAACATCTACTATTTGGGCCTTCTTGCTATTATTCATGTAATTAAACAAGTTTTTGTAGAACCTTATTGAAGCTCTTTGCTACAATTTAAGCAGTCACTTATTTAAAAAGAAAATAGAAAGGGAAATTACCATTGAAGTACTTCATCAAACTCCACTCTGAGTAAAGCAAGTTGGCAGAGTTTGCAGCTTGATTCTTTTTTTCTTAACATCACTGAAGATGTTCATTGTATCCCTGAGGAGCTGGATTCCAGAAGAGCTTTCACTGTAATCTTTTGTTAAAAGTCTGACACATTATGAGGTGTTAAAAAGGGAAAAGCATTCTTCTTTTGGATCAAATATCCTGTTTCATGTCATCCCCAACATTATGATTAAAGACTTTTTCATGTTCAAAACCTGAATATTTTACTTCGCTTTAGATTTTTTTTCACTAAAATGATGCCTGAGATGGAAAATACTTCTAATGTCCCAAGATTAAGATACAAACCACTGTAATTCAGGGTCTCTGTAAAGATATTTATTCAGTACCTTTTCAGGATCATTGCACATACCATACCCTTCAGATTATCCTTCAGGTCAATCTAAAAACATTGCAGAACAACGCTCTCCCCCCAAGATATACATTATTAGATGATTAGGCTTTTCATACTGTAGAGTCCTGTTACTGTGCATATGAAGAATACAAGCAATTAAGGAAAGTGTAATCCAGCAAAATTAGTGGTTATATTTAAATAAACATCTGAAAGTCACAAGTTGCTGACAGTATCCATGAGCGAGTCCTGCTACAGTCAAGTCCTTCTGTCACAGAAAATAATGAAGATGAAATTCCCATTCTTCCTTCTCTAGAAAGTCGATAGCCGTGTTCCTTACAGGAAAATTTGCTTCCCCTGGGTCAAATGACACTTTTAATCTCTGGATAACCTGCTAGACATGAATGGGACTCACACAAGCAGAGGGATTGTGCCCTCATTCTGTTCAGGCTCCCAGCCTGAAATACTGACTGCACAAGGAAACACAGACTGTCCATCTGGAAATGTCCCCCCTGCTCAGAAGCCTCACAGGCACAGGGCATGAGGAAAACACAGAGAAACATCCCTTGCTGTTAATTCTCTCATTCCCTTCTCCTGATTTTGCCTCCTTGCACTGAGGACTATTTCTTCCTTTACACATTAATGCCTGCAGCTTCACTTTGACTCTTCCAGTTCCAGCTCTTCCCCGCCCCATCAGTGAAGATGCTCAGGTAAATAAATATTCTTATCTATTGTGATCTTTTTTGGCTAAAGAAAGTGTTGTGAGGATAACTTCAGGTGCAGTGCAGCTACATAAATTAGCTTGAGTGTTATCACCAGGATTTAGCAAAATTAATGTATCATAACACTAACTAAACATGGAATACAGTGCAAGGTGCATCCCATGAAATGGAAAGAGAAGAATTTGCTGTGATCCTGTCTAAAACAACTTCTGCATTACCCTGTATCCACGAGGCACTGGCAGGCGCCCAGACAGACAGATCCACTTCACCACCCATCCCTGCACACAGAACCTGGCCAAAGGAAAAGCAGAACAAAAACCTCCAACTACACACACAAATGGGACAGAAAGAACAGCTGCTCCTACAAGAGAAAAGTGAATGGAAGAAATACTGATGGCATAACAAAAAGAAACTACAGCTGGGCAGTAGCTGCAAAAATGGGGCAAGGAAATGACTTATCAAGATGCTGAAGAGAGCCTTTTAAATGGTGTCTTTAAAGCCTTCCTCCATGGCTGGAGAATTCTGGGTACCAGAAAAGTCAATCACCTCCAGATAGGAGCTGGCACACATTCTCAGGTCCCAAAGTATAGACATGTGTAGGCACTATATCAGAGCTCTGAGTGTCAGGGGTGGTGGCTTGGCCTTCCTTCATTGTGCTGAGTTGATATTCAAGCTACAGACCCATTTCCTGGTTAAATAACATCCCGAGGCTGAGACTCCTTTGGGCTCCAGGTAGGCACAGCTTCCAGAGCCTTTCACTTCAAACCTGTCAGGAAGAAGGGAAGGCAGGATTACTTGGACACCCACAGTCAAATATTGCAAGAGAGCAAAGGCAGCTGTGGGCAACCAGGTTCTCTTTGAATAAAGCCTGGTTTATCTCAGGCAAGGCACCACTGGAGGATGATGTTTTTGTGCCTAGAAGAGAATACTCTGGATATTGTTTTTTCTTAATGGTATCTTGTGCCCAGAATACAAAATCCAGGACTTGTGGTACTCCTGCATCTTGTTTAGTGGTCACTAAATGTGAAATACACCCTTAGAGCAGAGAGTGAAACTCAGGTTTGCCTTTCTCAGGGATGCCGTGCCACCAAGATGGGCATCACCACCTTCCACTTCCACATCCTCCTATACAGCTGAAAGGTTCCAGCAGAAGCTGTGAAGCAAATGTACCTCTCATTTCTCCCTTCCTCAGAACCCAACAGGCACCATGGTTAAGGGAACAGGAAGCAAACCTCAGTTTCCACGCTGTAGGTGTCCCTGCGTAAGAGGTAAGGGACCTCTTCAGAAGCCATTATTTTCAAACAAAGTGCTGTAAAGTTCTGTGGACAGGCCAAGCGAACTGGGATGGTCTCTGGAAAAGCCAAGGGACAAATCCCCACCAGTGCAGTAACACCTGAGCTTAGATACCAAGGTGTTTGCCCTCCCCTTCAGGAGGGGCAGTTGGAGACAAGCAGCAGGGCAGAAGTCTAAGAATGGGAAGAACCTCACTGCAAATGAAAGCATCAGTGGATGTTTGTATTGCAGACAGGGGATAAAAGATTGTGAATTGCTGCAATTTTCAATTTGAGGTGCCCACGTGTTCCTCACATCTCACATTAAATGCCTTTGTCAGATCAAGCCTCCAGGGCTTGGGGATGAAGTGAATATAGTCACACATCACCAGTAATGTCAGAGACTTAAAAGCATTTAAATTTTCCACTTTTTAAGGTAATTTCAGACTTGTGAAATCTCAGTGCTTATGCCTATCAGTGGTAATTCTGCCAACTCCTGCCAGCAGCTGCTCCAGGATGAGCTGCAGCAGCCTCTGAGGAGATGGGATGGCTGCCAGGGAGAGGAACAAAGTGCCCCACACCTGGCACTGGTGGCACAGAACACAGGGCCCTGGCCACAGAGCAGCTCATGCAACATAAATTCACATCTTCCTTGCCCTCCAGCAGCCTCTTCTGGAGGAACATTCTATGAAAATGGAAACACCTCTTAGCAGTCTCCCAAATCTCTTTGCTATAAACCTCACATAGCTTACATGCAGGTTTGTATTTTTGCAAAATATATTCTCCAATGAGGAATTTGTGTTACTGTAATCTTCCCTTCCTCCCCCCATTGTTTTGGTATCTTGGTGTCTCTTGGTTTCACTTTCACTTTCTCTAACATCTTGTTGCTTCCCAACATTACAAATTTATCCCCTTTCACCTGCCACAGTTTTAACAATGCCATGTGAAATCTTCATTGCATTCCACTCCCTCTCCATAATCATCCCTTCAATGTAATAGCATATATCTCCTACAAGTCACTGTTTCTGTATTGTTTTTCTTACTCCCCTATAATCAAATATCACCAGCAAAACCCCTCCACATCAACTTACAGTTCATTGTCTAATGCTCTTCCATTTACCCAAAAGAACTCTTCATTTCTTTTATAGAGTCCAATCCATGGGTCTTGCTTTGTTATCTTCATCATAAAGCTCTGCAGGAAGAAACCCACATGAGAAAAGAAGTTCTGCATGTTCAATCCAGCTGTAAAAATTTAAAGTCTTTGATCCAGGGCAAAAGCAAAACAACAATCTAGCCTTTCCTGCAGAAGAAACAATATTAAAACCTAAATATACAGAGACTGGTGACTGGGATAGGGTTGGCTGACCTAGAGAGAGGCTATTCTAAAGCACCAAGGTCTTCTATCAAGGTCTGGAACAGATACAGAGGAATATATTCACCTAGGCCTTCGTGCAGGGTAGAATCTTTCCTAACATTGTGGTATAATATAGAAAAGAATACTCCAAGCTGCAATTTAGGTAACTATCTCCTAACTCCAAAGGTCACAATTAACATCTTTACCAACTTGTGTGTCATTAACCTATCTCAATAGGAAAACACAGTTTTTAATTAAAAATGAGATGCAACAGTATTTTTTCAACAGTGTTGATAGGTGCCTTCAGTATGAGTATTTATAGCTGTGAGCAGCACCAAATTTAATGCAGACAAGCACTTAGACATTTTCTAAAACATCAGCTGCTTAAACTGATGTTTCCTGTTTTCAGGGAGAAGAGGCACAAAGTTTTCTGCAGGCTGTGACTCATTGTGGTCTCACATCAGCTTCCTGACTGTTCAGATGAGGAGGCTGGAGAAGTTCCCTGGAAGTGAACTGGGGGGGAACAGGATGCCCCTGTGGTTCCCTTACCAGCTCCTGATGATTTTCAATGACCAGCAGGGAAGCGTTGTGGGAAGAGCAGTGGCTCTGGCTGGAGTTCCAGGTGGCTTCACTCTCTGACAGGTAATAACACTTCCTCTGGAAGTACAGCCAGCCTGAGGGACACAGGTCCAGGGGAGGGCACACAGGAAAGTCTTTGGCTGGAGAAGGGTTTACTGGGAAAAGACAAAAAACAATCTACCCATTTCTTCCAGCTGGAAAAGGTTTTAGTTTCTGACTGCATCATCTAAAATAATCCCAGTCCAGTCACAGCGTTGTTACTTCTGCCCAGATGAAAAAATTGTTGTAAGCTAATGATATATTCTGGATTCTGCACCCTTCTTCCTCTTGACATATTCTTAAGAGGCTGGTCAGGGACATGTTGGTAGAAGCAGCTGTGAAGGTGATAATAAAGTATCACCCAAGGACTCTTCTACAGCTTAAAAATTCCAAAAACTCCTGTTTTTGCACATGTTGCTTCCTCACAGTTGAATTAATAACTTTGTTTATTATAGTGTCATTTTTGAAGGACTGCAGATTGGTAGGACAATCTTCCTGTTGTTGTTTGTTTTCTGAAATTGGATTAAAACCAATTGGATTGGATTAAGTGATGTGACAAACTTGATAAGAAGAGTACACAAAGACTAAATTGAGCCCCCTCTAGCCCCACTGAAGCATATGGAGCTGTTTCTGCAGCACTGGCCCACAATTTCAAACAGAAATTACAGATTCACACAGAATCACAGAGTGGCTTGGGTTGAGAGTGACTTCAAAGATCATTTTGCTCCACCTCCTGCCATGGGCAGGGACAGATTCCACCAGACCAAGTTGTTCCAAGCCCCATCCAACCCTTGGATACTCCCAGAGACCCAGGGGCAGCCACAGTTTCTTTGGGCAGCCTGTGCCAGGGCCTCCCCACTCTCTGAGTATAGAACTCCAAACTCTGGTAATTTCTATTGCTAATCATATTTTCTTTTAAAATTCCTTATTTACCAAACTGAATACATGAAATCAAAATGACAGCAGCAGTAAGGACTCCAGCAACAGCTCGCCACAGCCAGATGTTTGAGAATAGACCTGAAAAAATAAATGTAAGGAATTAAAAAACAAAATAAAACAAAAAACCCCCCAAAACAACAAATAAGAACCACCTGATGGGAGTAGAGCCCAGACCAAAGAAAGCTGTGGAAAAAAAAAAAAAATGTAGCTCTCTGTGGAGAGCAGGCTGGGAGCAGAGATATTTAGCTTTTCTTCACAGGGCTACTCAGCTAACAAGAACTCTGGGTTACAGTAAATTTTAGTTACATAATCCAGAACTTTAAGTAATTAAAAGAGAAAGAAACAAGCATGGAAAAAATGACGGTGGACAGCCAGTTCGATACTGACCTGGTGCCTAAACATGGCATAGATAAGTGAAATAAGAAAAGCCCAGAACTGGAGCCCAGAACTTCCGAGAAATACCCAGCCTTATCCCACAGCCACCGCTCTTGGGTCTCCTTTTCTTCCCTGTCCCCTCGGGGCTTCGGAAGCACACACCGCCCGGGCAGGGGCGGGA
>VZTB01006141.1:114981-147711 GCA_013397245.1 Thryothorus ludovicianus | reverse complement strand
AAAGAAACATCACTTCTGCTAAATCCTCCACTGAAAGACTCTGTTTTCTCTCAATTGCATATGAGTAAAATAGGGTCTGAAAGACCATTTACATATAAAAATTCAATTAGTCTGTGGTGCTTCTTTATGGCACTGAGAACAAGAGCTAAAGCATCTGTGTGCAAAGAATGTAAACAGTATAATGTGCACTCAGTAACTGTGAATTCATTCCTAGCAAAATGTCTTGATTCTAGAATTCTCCATAAATAAAGGAGCTATAGAATCCATCACAGATGGAAAAAATATATTAAGACATCAGTGGCACATGCTGAAATTGCCTTTTGCTGCAACTTTTCCAGAACTTTGCCCTAACGCTTTCTACTATCTCAGTCATTAAGCTTTAGCCAATCTTCTCAAGACACAAAATATAAGATACTCACTCTAACCAAGAGCTAGTAACTTTTTACTAAGAACCTGAATGTTCATTTTCATTGCCTTCTTGAATTACTGAGCATGGAAAATTATTCACTGGTGCAAATATATAAAGCTTCTCTGGTTATATTTGAGTAATTTTCTGTGAATGACTGAAGTTCAGGCCATGCCTTCTCAAGTTTTGCCTGTTTGTGTGTTATATCTGAGGGACCTTTTTTTACAACTCTGAGCAATTTCATCTGTGCCAAAAGAAATACTAAACTAGGGAAACCAGAATGGTTACTCAAAGATTGTTCTACTACCCCCCCAAAAAAAGGCTCAGAATTTGGTTTTGGCTGAATCAAAACTTCCGGTAAACACTTATTTATTGTTCATTTTTTTGTTTGGTTTCCAGTCAAAACAGCAACAGAGCATCAAAACTGAATATTAAAAAGTAACCAGATTGATAATTTCTGTATTTATATATTCACAGCTGTTCACATGGCAGTTTTTATTGATTTCATTATTGATTTAAAGAAAAGTAAAATTATATTATAGGTCAATGTTATATGACTTGGAGAACATAATTTTCTTGTGACAATTAAGTTTCAGTCTTTAGCTTTAACACTTGGTTTTGTGCACACATTTTAATGCACATTAGCTTTCCTTTTCACTCCTGACTCTTAAAATATTAGTGCCAGTAGCAACAGAGAATTGCAAACTAAGTCTTTCCTTCCTTCCTTTCAGCCCCATGTAATTGATACTAGACACTGCTGTGCCAAGTAAATACAACTGAAGGAAGAAGGAATAGGAAGAAGTAGATTTTCATTTTTTGGCTAAACTTCAGTTTTCTTTTACATATGCTGGAATGATTGGTACGTACTACAAAGGAAAAAGATCTGTGACCATTTTCATTGCAGTAAAAATAGGTACTGCATACTAGGAGAAAAAAAAGTATTTCTGCCTGTCTTTTGCAACTGGCATACAAAAGAAGTTCAATAAAGAGCCAAGTGGAGCTTCAAAGCTGATTTCCAGAAAAACTAGCTTCCTGGTTTTAACATTAATTTGACATTGAATACTTGACTATAAAGGAGTGTTGCCCTTTATTCTTTAATGCAGATAATCTGAGCTTTCTGGAGTTTTTTTATATGTAATGCTTAGAATAAATTCTTAAAAATAGATTCTGCATCTTGCATGGTTTTGTTTGCTGGGATGCCTCATTTATACTTTTTTTTTTTTTTTGTCATTGTTATCATAGAATTTAAAAAAATACCTATAATTTGTTCTTCAGTATCAACCTGTTAAAGTTTCAGGACAACTTTCCTAGAGTAGGGTTTTCACCCAGTATTCTGAGCCAGATTTTCCATATTTGTGTGATTTGGTCAGATTACCTATGCCCCTATTCTCTACCCCTTTATGTCCATTATCTGCCACAGATCTCCATCACCCTCAAAGACTGTGCTGCTTTTGTCCAGTGTTTAGTTTCAAACAACCGTGTCAGTGTGAAAATTATTGTCCAATTAAATGCTTTAGCTATAGAAACGTATTTTGTGATATAATTTTTATGTTTTCAGATATGCTAGTCAGCTCCCTGTGCCATTGGGATTCAATGCTGCATGCAGAGAAAAAGCTTTATTTCTTCTATTGAAAAGCAGTTATGAGGTTCATAAAGCTATTATTCATGGTCAAGCCCTGTGCAAAGGGAGACAGAAGAGAAGAAACCTCTTTGTTGGGGCTATTCATCATGGGCTGGGGAATTTTCCCCCAAGCAATCCTCTAATAATTTTGCTCAGATTGTGGGTATTTCTGTGTAAAGAGGTTACAGGCTACACAGTGAGTCTCTAATCCCTGAAAATGTGAGGTCAGTCATGGCCCTGAACACAAAGTAAGCATGAGACAGTGAAGAGCATTCTAAGAACAATTGTGGGCTGTTTTTTTGTGATTAACATGGAGAACATATAAAGAAATGGTGCCCTATATCATGTTTTAAATATTGTTATGACGAGAAGATAATGGACCCAGAATGACATAGTATTTGAACATATACATTTGGAGATGGGGACATATTTAATTCTTCATCAGAGATTAGTTGCTCTGCCTCAATTGTTCCATGGATTAAAAACCTTTGTAAGATGCTGTGCAGCTAAATATATCATTCAATTCTACTTTTTATGAAGTAAAGTTTTATTAAGAGTTTTGAAAATGATAATAATATGATGAAAGATGGTTTGGGCACAGCAGAAAACATGGAACAGATTTTATCTTAGTATGTAAATGATAGATAAGGTAAATCCAAAAGTAGATTATATCGGTCTTAAAATTGTAAAAAATTGGTATTTATCATAGTTTTGGCCTATAAAAGAACCAAATTGGTTCTTTGACAATTGAATTTTTTTTTAATTTAAAGATGTACTTAGCGAGAGTGGTCACTTTAAATATTGCAGATTAGAGAACTGTTTTAAGTATTCATTATAGTGGTCAAGATTTGGGTTTAAATTGTATTCCTGTTTTTCTTAATGTAATGTGCAAAAATGATCCTGGTATTAGATCTTCAATATTATTACTGTAAAATATTCTTACTGGATAATATTTCTCAAAATAATCCCAATAAGGAAGTAATAATAATGGTCTACAAAATCTGCTATTATTTTTGTTACTATTTGACACATCATTTCACTGTGTCTAGAACCACACAGAGAATTTAATAAAAGATCTCATGTTTATTTCTATTTTTCAGGGTTAAATTAGTAGAGAATGAAATTATGGGCCCCTATTCCTCTGCTGTTTGGCATTTAGAATATATCTACCTACTGGATTCTCATCTTGAAACTTTTCAATAAATTATGCTGAAATTTAGGAATGTTAACAATGGAAGAAAACAGATGCAGCAAAATATGTCACAGTTTCACAGTGCCTATTCCTTCAGACTTTTTACCCCTTAAAAGTATCAAAAATGCTGCCTGTAGTGGTTTTTGACTGTTCTATTATAATTTTCTACCTGAAACTGAACACATGCCTGATGTGTTTTCTTTCTTGAACCATCATAGAAAAAGTTCTGTAACCCACCTCTTTCAAGGACTGCATATGGGACAGCAGTTTAATGAGAGACGTAATTTTGGTTTTTAATTATCTGACCTCTGCTGACCTGCGATAATTTTCATGTTTTTAATTTTGAACATCAGATTTTGTGTGGCACCCTGAAGTCAGAAGGTCGTATGAGGATTGTTTTTTGGGATTATTTATTTTTTGTGGTTAGGCTCCAGTTTTTCATGTGAAAAATTGGACCACCAAAAGGAAACACCTGCCTCTGTCTTTAACACTCACGCTTCTTCAGCTCTGCAACATTGTTCCATCATTTCCCACACTTCCAGCCTGCAGAACACCCAGCTGTGCTCCAAGGTCAAGACTCTGCTTGGACTTGGAACATAACTTGCTCTTTAAAATGATTAAGACATGGATGGGCAGGGACACCGATATCTAACATCCCATAAAAGGAAAATGACAGCATATGTGAAAATTTCACTTCAATAAGATGAAGAAAGAGCAGTAAGCAGATAAAACAAATATATTAAATTTTGAATGCATTATTTATAGACATGCAAACCAGAACTACCTGAGTTGTTCTCGCCGTTAAATAATAGAGAGTAAGTCATCATCTGCTGGTCAAAATTTCTCTGGAAAGTTATTGCTGTAGATAAGACAAAATCTCTGTTATATGTGTTTTCATAAGCACTTTACACAGGGAAGCTGTTCTTTTTCCTACATGTAAAAAAAGCTTGTCTTTGCATGCAGTAATATACGTTAGATAAAGAGGTGTCAAAAATTACAGAAAATTACTAGAGAATAAAAGTTGATACAATTTCAGAGAGAAAAAAAAACCAAACACAACAATTGATCTAAAGTAAGTATCTACCTTAGAATTTCAAAATGCTACTCAATTATCTGAATGCCTGAAACATAAATCAACAAGAAAAACAAAGTCCCATGAAAGTTTCCTGGTGATCCTGTCACAATCACACAACCTGATCAGGCAGGTTTGTTCTTACTGTTCTTTTTTTGTGCATTGATGTGAAAAACATTCTTGAATATTGAAGAATGAAAGGACTTTGTGCAGATTCCTGTATTACAAGTTTGCCCTAGAGCAAAATAATTCTCTTTTTTGCAAAGTTTCACCATAATGAGCTAATAAGTCAGTCAATCAAATTCTACAGAAATTTTAGGCTTTAGTCAACATATTTTCCATAGTAAAAAATATGGGTAAAATATTCTATGTAATAGTTAGTTTATCTCTGGTTTAGAATTATGTTATATATAGCACATAGGTTTTACATAATTTTTTAATCACACTGCTTTTTTTACTCTCTACAGCTGTCCATGCTGGCTTAGGTTAAAAGTTCTTTAAAGCATTTTTATTAGGACTATTTCTATAAGTTTCTTTACTCAGGAAAAGTTGCAAATGAACTTGCCAATATGTGAGACTGTACACTTACCTATATATCTATAGTTCATGTTTTCAATTTGAATTATTTTCTTCTGTCTTGAATATATAAAAAACTGATTTATACTACTGGCAGTTATTCTGTTGAACACTGCCAGGCATGGGGCATTCAGAGCTTCTCTGGGTAACCTGTTCCAGCGTCTCACGACCCTCACAGTAAAGAATTTTTTCCTAATATCTCACCTAAATCTACTCCCTTTCGGTTTAAAGCCATTACCTCATATCCTAGCACTACATGTCTTTGTCAGAAGTCCCTCTTTAGCCTTCTAACAGGCCCCCTTCAGGTACTTCTTCTTCTTCTTTAAGTTCTTTCTTCCCCCAACAGTGTTGTTGTCAGAGTATCAGGGTGGTTGAAGCACACCCATAATTTCTTAGGCCGAGTAGGAATTAGTATGTACTCATGACAATATATAGTAAATAATTTAATTGTTAACATAGCTCAGGGATATGTATTCAAAGGAAGCTTGGAATATTTGCAGTCAGTGAACTTCTTTTTATACGGATGGAAAAGGTCATTAGCTCATCTCTAATATAAATACTTGCAACCAGTAGCAGAGCTCTACTATGGTAGTGTGCTAGTTAATGTCATTCAGGTAAATAAGGAAATTTCAGAACAAATATTTACGTCAGAAATTATGGTGCCATTTATATCCCTATTTTTAGCACACTGAAAACAATAATAAAAACCAGGATTTAATAGGCTTTAATAGGCTAAGTTAGAAGCAGGAAAGAGGGATTTTCATAAGAGGCCCTCATTTCCTCAAGGGAACCATTTTTTTCCCCATCTTCTCGCTGGTATAACTCAAGGAACAGTACAACTCGCAGACTTGCAGAAAGCTCGAGCCTTGGGCTCTGCAGCAAAAGGCTGTCCCACCTCATTTTGCAGTGTCCACTACCTTATGCCAGCTGTGCTGCCCCATTCACTGCTGTCCCCTGTAATGGGTAGTTACAGAGACCTTTACAACAGAACTGTTATTGCCTAGTTGTCAAAAAGCTTCTGATTTCAATACTCACATCTTTGGTCATCTCCAATGACCATCTGCAACAATGAAGTCAGTGGAACCGATTCAATTAGATACTGGCACAAATTAAAGTGTTACATCTTCTTTTATACATAAAAAGGGAAGGAAATGAGTATTCTGAACATTAAGGTATTTACCACAAGTGAGGAGAAAATTGTCTATCCTTTTTCAATATTCTGTGTGATAACGAAAGTCATTTGTCTGTCTGATGTGAATGAAAAATATTTTGAAGTTGGTCCCTTTATATATGCCATAATTAAATTCAAAAGGAGCTATAATTGAGATTCATGCATTTGAAAATATCTATCAAAAATAGATGATTTCATTAGTTCAGAGATGTGCATGGTGAAGTATCAGTTTAACGTTAATTTCACATTAATTTGTGTACACATAAGAGAAGTTTAGAGAAGATTTTATATACAAGGTAAAGCATCAATTTAAAATTAATTTTGCCCATAAGACATGCGCTGCTGATTTTTGAAGGAGTAGAAAGTCTATTCTCAAAATAACTTGAAATCCTTATCAAGAAAGGATATTTGCAGCCTTCAATTTTAGCAAGTCTTTCCTCTCTCTTCTCCAGGTTTCCTTTATCATCTAACATTTGACCCATACTTATCAATATGTATTGTAAACTTTTAAAGCTTGTCAACAGAGAAAATACAGTTCTAATGTAGGTAGAGATAAATATAACCTCACAACTTGTTTCCCATGATCCACCCATGAGCAGCTTGTTTGAGGTTTGTGGTTTCTTCCTCAGCAAAGCTCCCTCATTGTCTTCAAAGGATGATTGATTCAGTGAGCTGAACTAAGGACAAGAAGTCACGGGAGAGGTCTCTGCCCAGTATCATGGCCTGGAAGAATGATGATAGGTTATCATTTCCCTTTTGTTGCAATGAATTCAGTTCATGGATATGCTACGGATAAACATCTAACAGGAACCAATCCCTTTTAGAATTGCTCTCAGACCTGGCAGGCAGAGAAGTCCTTGAGATTGTTGTGAACCATACAACAGAAAGTCTGGGGTGCATTTTAGCATCTAGGTAATATTTGAAGAATATGTTGAAATGTCATATAATCAGAGCATTGTAGAAATTATGAACATTTTATTTTATTTTTTAGTTTCGACCTAGGCTTTGTTTAGTGAGCATTAATTGCCAGGAAAATCTATTTAGCTGGGTTGAATGAATATAAACCACAGTTCCTTTATCTCTTTTCTTTTTATTCTCAGAAAGTGTTGCCTTCTGCACTGAAAAAATCAGTCAAGCTTAATGATTACTACAATATATATACAAATACACAAAAATGAATTAACGCTGTTATAATAAAATTATAATTTCTGAATATCTAATTAGACAGACTTTTGCCACCTTGCCCCTTTTTCTGCTAATTTTGTTTTTCTTATTTGTTTCCAGCCTGGAAAACTGATATTTCCTTCTGTTTCCCCCACAGTAAACTGTTCAGAATTGATTTGCAGTTCAATGCAGATGTGTTTTAAACCCATGATGAAATAGTGCTTTCTCAAATGTAATTTAACATCTACATGAAGGCTAGTTACTGAGCTACAAATGGGAAAAAGTACATGACTTAATGCAGCCTCCTGATCTTTGCCTTTACAATGCCCTTTTGTCCTATAAGTTTCCATGTGGGAAGATTAGGGAGGGTCAGTAAACAAAAATGTCTTTGCATGTCTTGAGAGATCTAAGTGCTCTGCCCATAGAGTCAGCAACTTCCCATTGATTTTCAAATAGTCTGAAAGAGATGAGTTCCTTTCACAGCGTGAAAATTCTGGCTGGGGCAATGGGTATTGTCTTCTGATTCCTTACAATCTCAGACTCACAGCAATGTGACTGGGCCACCTGGCTAGTGAGTGTTTTTGCCACTATTGCTTCATCAAAACCAATCATCAAGTGCACGTACAATGGCTCCTCTTTCCATGCAACACATTTCCTTAATAACACAAATTTACTTTATAATTTATAAAACTAAGCAAATGCTTTATAACACATTCAGTGGCAGAAGTACTGTAGAACTGTGGAGAAATAAAGAATTTGAAGGGCTGTAGAAGAGACAGAAAGTATAGAGGATGCTGTCCACAGACTATAATTCGGCTTTCCGACTTTAAATTTTGAGGACAGAGCCTATGGAAGAACATGCCATGGTTGCACGGCTTACCCATTCTGTTCTTAGGAAATAATGTTATGAGGCGGCCTCTGAAACATGAAACTTTTTGCAGAAGCAGATTTATAAGTCTGATGCTGCAGCTTAGCCTTTGGCTGATGTGAGAATTTTAGGATCAGGCCTTGAAAAGATAATTTTGGTTTTTCACAGACTGATAAAATTAAGGGGTTAATTTGCTACCTGTACAGTCTCACACTATACATGCTGCTAAGACAAACATCTCTAAATAAAACAGAAGTCCAAAACCCACAAGCTTTTAAGGCCACTGAGATGAGCTCTAAGATACACAGTGTTGTTCAGTTCATAACACAGAAGCTTTGGAAGGAATTTGGATGCTAATAACTGAGTTATTGATGTGACTGTTTATTCCAACCATTTACAAACATAGGGGATTATGCAATGCTCTGACATAATTTCTGCTAGCAGCTGGAAACCTCTGCTGAACATCTGTCTGAAGTGCTGTTCTCATAATCAATTTGCCAGAACTAGCTGAGTAAATGGAAATGAAATTCCAATTTTCATTTCTTTATCAAAACTTGTGTTTGTCTTTCAAGGCAAAACATTTCTGTGAAATCTCTTTCAACAATTCTTTCTGTCAATCTTGTAGCTTTTAGTTATATTTTGCCTCATAAAAATGTAGAACACTGAAACATGTCACTGCATCAAAAGATTCATGAAATCCATTTGTGCTAGCTGTTATTTATATGTTGGCAGCTTGCTTTAAAATGTTTGCTTGCTCTTCTCGGACACGGGGACAATTTTAACCAGAGGCCTCAGTACTGAAAAGGCAGAAAAATGGTGTAGGAAATAGCATGTAATTTTAACTTTCATTAATTATGACGGTGAAATGGGAAAGAAGTAGAAAACATGTTCATCCTTTTTATTATACCTACAAGTGTAAGTAGAAAAGCAAGGTAACTAAACGAAGGAAAGATTCCCTTTTCTGTAATGTGAATTTGCTCTGGCTAGGTGTACTTTTAAAAGATCGCCATTGATTGTGACCTGTATCCTGAATGCAACATGAAATAAAATGAGACACAATTTAATCTTCCAGATGCAGAATGAAGACCTCTGGTTCTGAGCTAGTTTTAAATATGTCTGTAACTCTTAGCTTTGGGTTTATTTCTTCTAAATTAGGTCAAAATAGGTTAAAAGAGTTGAACTCTCAAACTATCTGTTTCTGTTCACTGACTTGGAGCAGCTTGGACTGGCTATTTTGAATTTACACATGTTCTTTTCACATATGGTCCTAAACTTGAAGCATCATCTTCCCATGTTTAATATCTTTATATTTTAATTAAATTGAAAAATAAGGATTATTAGGGTATAAAATAAGTGCATTTTTTGTGTGGGAAATTGTGTATATAAAAGTTACACGAATTCATTCTAGGGGTAGCAAGTCCCACAAGAAATCATTAAAATCATTAATCAGATGTGAAGACTAGCAGTGGACAAAAGACTCAGGTCCTTACAACACTCGCTTGTTTTCTTTTGAAGAAAATAATAATAAAGAAAACATCTATAATGCTTTCTGTAGTGGGAAGGATTTATTTTCTTATAACTAAATAAGGCAGAATTGTCTATTTTTTCCTTCTAAATGCTATTATTTGCAGATTCAGCAAAATTTGTTTTTTGGAATTGATTCTATCCTCATTTATCCTACCACTAACATAGAAGCTAGAGAAATTAAACAATGTAAAATGGATATTAGTGACAGCACAACTGGGATTGAGATTAGCTGTGTGGTTCTGTGATTTAATTTACACTTCTCCCTCCACTGATGAAAAAAGACACTTTTGGTCATAGGAAAAGAGGCATATCTGGTATATCAGAAGATAACACTCCATTCTTAACTGATAAGAATGTCCAGCTCTATGCAATAGATTTTATATACACTCTGACCCAGTTACTTTTTTAAGTAAATCCTTAAATTACAGGTCTTGTAAAGTCTACTCTGTCTCCCAAATAAGTTGTTAGGTCATCAGGATCCATAATTTATTAAAGTGAATTTTATGAACAGGGAGTTCATCTGTGAGGATATTGTGTTTCCCAAGGAAGTCAGGAAGAAATTTGCCAAGAAGGAACTAAGGTTAAAAATTCAACAGATTCGTCTATTTCTCTCGAGTTCCTGTAATAGATATTTCTGAACAGATGTGAGATGGAAATAGAAAGAAAACTTCCAGTGAAATGCTGAAGAGAAGGATACCAACATAGTGAGCTGCATCCCTAAAATGAAAACCACTTCAACTAGAATGAAAAAAAGCCCCAAATTCTAGTACCTAGTAGGCTAAAGCACTACAATGCAAAAGCCCTGATATGCGAGAGGATTCAGCCCCTACAACTATTTTGTGTTCAAGACTCTCGATTTCCACACCTCAGCAGTTACCTCACTCTCCTGTTACATTCTGAACTTGCTGGGATGTTGTCCTGGGCGTGCTAGGCAACCCAGGGCATACCCAGAGTATGTCCTACAGCCATCTTTGATGCATCATGCTTAGTACCAAAACTGGTTTGTGCAAAGCATTCAGTCTTCATTATCTTCTTTACTCAGTAATCGACTCATTGTAGTGTTTACCTGAGTTGTTAGAGGTGTTGTTCCTTACAGCTTCTGCATGAGTCATTCTGGACACAGCATAGCTAAAATTTGGAATAAAAAAGGCTTGTGAGTGCTGATGGGTGGGGAAGGAATCAGAACCAGCTCTTCTGCTGGATCTGTTTTTCTTCACATGGCAGTATTAAACATGCATTGGGCTGAAGAAACACTGAGAACTACTTTGGAATTTAATGACAGGGAAATTCAGCTAGCAGTGGGGAGGCCTGTTTAAGAGTGCCTAGTCCAGTCTTTACAAAGTGGAATATGTTCAACAGAGATGAACCTGAGTTCTCAGTCTCTGACAACACCAGGATCAGATCTTCTGTGAGAGATATCACATGTAAGATATCAGAGCCAGCAGGAAACAAAAAAGAAAGTTTCATTTTTATTTCTTCACATATCACATTCTTCACACATATCTAGTGAACAGTAGGTTTTTGAGAGAATTGGAGAAGGCATCATAATTTCTTTCTACAATGCTAAATATATTTATTAGAGAGGGCCATATTAGGCATGTGTCTTGGAAAGACTTTGTAACACAAAATCCCAAACACAAGAAATTAACTAAATAAGATTCTGTTTTGTAGAGTCTATTTTGCTTTTCATCCCAGCATTCATTATTAGACAATATGATAGCTTAGACTGCTATCTTCTCTGGGAAATCATCTTGTGTTGCAACCCAGGCAAACATTAGAGCTGTTGGTTATGCTAAACAGCAAGATGCCTGGAAAATGGGGGCTGCAGTCCATTTGGGGCATGGGTCCTGAGTAAAGGCTGGGAAATGCTGTTGACCCATTTCTCAGGGCTATCTGTGGAGAGATTTTGAACATACACTTTTAGGACACCATGCTGTGAGCTCAAAGTGCTGTCTAGCTTGGTCAGTTGCAGGTACTGCTGCAATCTTGCAGATAGTAGTTAGCAAAAACCCAGTATCAGAGCGACAACTAACAGCACCATAATAATTACATGCTTAATGGGGCTTTAAATCCCCTATTGTAGTACAGCTGGGGTGTTTTAATGGGAAATGGATTACGTCTCCAACTGCCTCCAAACAGCTGACTATAGGGTGTAATTTTACAATTAGCCTAAGTTAATACATGTCCCCACTGCAGCTATGATGACTAGCATTGCCTTTCCCTTAATGCTAGCCACAAATTGTTGCACTTCTATGCCAGCAACTGTGTGACAGTTTGATAGCTCCCTGATTTGACTTAGGGTTAGCTTTCAAACAGACGAACTTCCTTATCCAGCTGCCAAAAACTTATTTAATCATTTGGGCAATGTGGTGGATGGGGTTGGGATGCACATCTGGAGTGACAAGGTACGCAAAGGCTGATTTCCTGCCAGACATATTCCCTTATGTAAAAGCTTTTGCTTCTGCAGTGAGGATAAAATGATGATACAGAAGAGATGATGATTCTCTGCAGTAGAAAAAAAAAATCTTTTTTTGCTTATCTGTTCTTAGAGCCTTTATCTGCAGGCACTCTCAGTGTCAAACACTGACTCAGGAGAAATCTCACGTGTAACATCCAAAATCTATACTTCTTGAGATGAGAATACTCCATAAAGAAAACATCAAAGAATCTTAACAATTTCTCAAAGTATTTGATATGATAGCCCTTGGAATTGAAAAATCACTTTTGATTATCTTTCAACCTCAGTAAATTCAAACAAAAAGACAGAATATCAAATACACTTTATCTTGTATACACAGTGGAACATGCCAGCTAA
The DNA here is from genome assembly GCA_013397245.1 of Thryothorus ludovicianus. Classification (NCBI taxonomy): domain Eukaryota; kingdom Metazoa; phylum Chordata; class Aves; order Passeriformes; family Certhiidae; genus Thryothorus; species Thryothorus ludovicianus. Next base: position 135,299 of record VZTB01006141.1, on the reverse strand, counting down.
TAACAAGAAACAGATCATGACCCTGGAGTAACTCACCTCATTTAGAGATAATGGAATACAATCAAATATAAACAATTTGAAATGCAAGTGCAATGCAGACTTTGCCTGTGATGGTTAAGAGCAGATTAGATTTATAAAGCTATTTGGAGCAACCTTTGCTGCATATAATTTTGAAAGGCTCAGCAGCATTAGTGATGCTTGATAGTGTAAGAACTAAAATATTATTGCTACTTGTAACCAAACACCTTGTCTGAATTTTATAGTAACTTCCTAGTTATCCAAATATTTATTAAGGGTGGATTTGACAACCATTCAGTATGAAGTTGCTCAAATAATGTTTGTTCAAGAAATTACTAAGGTTTTTTGCCCATCTTTCTTCCTATGGCTATGCAGTGCACTCGTTACTTGAAATTGATTCATTTTAGGATCACTGGATGAAAGATACACCAAATCTGTGGGCATTGTATTGTAAGTAAAATGAGTGTCATAATTTGGCATAGAGAGTTTTGAATGGCAGAATGGTGAAAAGTGTGGGAAATTCTTAAAAGTCAATTGTACTGCTGATGTACCTTCACAGTACTGCAAACAGATTAGTTTGGCAATTGTTTTGAAAATAATGCAATGATAACCACTTGTTTGAAAAATAAATTCTCTATTCTTTGAGTGCCTTGTTTTCACTACTTTGATGTATTTCCTCCGTGCTTTTCACACTAGCCTTATTTGTCCCTTGAGTGGTCCAGTCTTGCTTTGATTGCTAACGATTCAGGATGGGGATTGGAATCTATTTGGCAGTTTATCAGAAACTAAATGAATGGATTATTGAAAAATCAGGTACTTGGACTATGGATTCTTCAGGTGATGTCAGTTCTATTACTATGTATTTCTATAGTGCACTCTAAACCTCAGTCTTCATATTACTACATTAATAGCAATGGCAGAAGTCATGTCTTTGTCATAGGCTATTACTGTTCTTCTTCCTGTCTGTCCCTAGGTAAAGTTGACTCTGTAGCAGCAGTACCAAAACAAGATCATTATTCAGAATTCTTTAGAGTGTGCAAGTCTCTTCACTGTATAGAGAGAGAACTGTATAGCTAGGAAGAGAATAAGTTGATAAAAAAATGTTTCCATTACTATACAAGTATCTAAATAATATAAAAATAGTAGAGACAGAATTCTGGGTAAGAAATGAAGGTGGAAAAGAAATAGTTCTACACATTCTCAAAAAATTTTGACAGCGTCAAAATATTGATGTTAATTCCAGCCGGAATTTAAAGATCAATAACCATGAAAAGGGAAAAGAAAATGGAAAAGGAAAGACAAATTCCCAACAATTGTGTAAGAACTTCTAAACACCTAGCAATTACTGGCCTTCTGAGTACCTGCTGAATGTATTGGTATGTATAAGCTACAGTATATATGTATTATGTACATATGTATCTATCTATAGCTTGGGTCATGTTGAAAAACTGTGCATCTATTTTCCTGTGTTTATGCGTACAAGAAAAAAGGAAGACAAAAGAGAAAGAGAGAAAAAAGCTTGAGGAGAATTCTTTCATAGTCTTATTAATTTGCCCTTCAAAACAAAGAGTCAACTATCCTTTAAATGTTGTAAGTACATCTTATGAGTAGGTATCATCAAACCTACCAGTTATTCTAGGGCCATCCATGTTAGGTCATAACAAAACCAGTCTAACAAATGAAAGTACTCTTGCAGTATCAGTTGAATCCCTCGACACAAATTTCCTTTGGCATATTCATGTGCCAGTTAGAACCACCATGCCAAAGGAAAGCAGATATGACCCTGAGCTTGCATTGTACACAGCATAGTGAAACCCACCCAACTAAGTCAACATGGTGCAACAGAAAAATTAACTGATGAAAAGGTACTTTTAAAAGATGTTTTAAGAACCTTGATTTTATTGCACAGGATTGGCAATACTCAGTAAGTTTGTTCACATGCTCTACTTCTGGAGCACTTGATTTTCAGAGGAATCTGAGTTGTTTCAGGGGGGAGAGAGCCTGGGTTCCTGTAAAGGACCAGTGTTTTGGTCTGTGTGGTGACACTGTGAGCATATGAAGCAAGTAAGGTCAATTAATGACTTCTGGTAAGAAGTGGAGACCAAGGTACTGCCTGCTTGTTTAAAGACTGTAGGAAAAACACATCTGGAAGTTTGAAGCAAGAAAGGAACGAGACACTATTTGCTTTGAGGGCTGTCAGGCACTTTTCCTGTCTTTTCCTTCTCTTACGTTGTTTTTGCCTGAGTTGCCAATTGGATGAACAGGGTAATTAGAAGTGACACGCAGCCTGTGAATGTAGCCAAATCATGGACTCTGCTGCTGTTCGTGTCTTGAGAGGGGACAGAGTCAGACAAGGAAAGTTATTTCCTGCACTTAATATCTGATCAGTCATTTGAAATGTAAACATGATCAGAGGAATAACAACTGCCAGAAATAAATGTACCAGAAGAGAAGGGTCCTGCTTCTTGTTTGGTAACCAGCTGCTATTCTTAGAATCCTTAAATGTTAAAAAAAATCCTAATAATACATTTATAATACTTAACTTGGGGGTACATAACGTTTGAAAATTCTCTATAAACATTGAAAGTAAAGTAAATTGTCAAGATTATTAGCACCTGCAATTTTGTGAGCTTATTTGGCTACAAGTTCTATCCAGATCCCTGTCAATGGCTTGCTCTTAGATATATCACTAAACCATTTATATCAGCCACAACTTTTGGCATTCTCTGATGAAGAATAAAAGTATGATTTATGTGAAATCCCCTGGCAAGGCACCCAGAAAAATCCTCATTCAGCTCTTAATGAAAACTAATGAAAACTAAAGTTGAATGAAAATGAAAGTGTGGAAATTTTTTCACTGGCTCAACCAAGAACTAGTTACTATGAACTTTTGTTTTGTTGTTTTGTTTTTTTTTTTCAGTAGATGTGGGAAATAAGTGTCTTTAAAGTTATTTGCCTGATCATAGATGTTTATTTTAGAATACGATTAATTGCTCTCATGAGGTTTCTTTCTAATGAACTGTAGAAGTTCAGTCTAACTATGAGGTATTTTGAGCTGGTTGAGAGGATCCTGACTCAAATCAGTCTTGTCAGAAAAGGGAACTAGGAATTAACTTTCTCCATTCTTAAATCCTACTTAAAATCCCTTTAAGAGATATAAAATCACAATAATAGAGTTCTCCATTTCAGTGGAAGAACAATATTGGAAAATTCCATTATTCTCTTGCCATGCTCTCTTGCACTGTGTAATCCCTATCTTGAAGTGATTAAACTTCTTAAAGATGAAAGGGAAGAATGAGAAGATTCCCATACAACGGAATCTCAGGACGCTTAACAAAAACAACTGCTAGGTGTTGCAACCCCTATTATCAACACAAACTGGAGGATGAACAGATGGAGAGGAGCCTTGCCAAGGACTTGTCGATGCTGGTGGGTGAGAAGCTGGATATGAGTCCAATCTTAATCAGTTCTGAATGTGTATTAAAGATTCATGGAGAGAGAGTATTCTCAGTTTATTACCTGCTCATTGTGTTCTGGTTTGAAAAGCAAAACCAGTGAGACGCTCCAAGTCAGAAATACAATTTGTTAGGAAAAGGGAAAACAAAACAAAAAGGAAACAAAATACATGCAATAAGGAAAATCATTGACACTCAGAATACAACCTGACCCTGTTGGTAAGGGTGTTGGCAGCAGTCTATTTGCAATGGTGGCTGCAGTCCTCCTGGAGTGGCAGTTGTGGTTCTGGAGAAAAAGTGCAGCCCTCTGCTGAAGGTCCAGAGATGATGGATGGGCCTGTTCTTCCTCTGGGAGTCCAGTGGAAAAGGCTGACTTGGTGCTCCAAGTCTCAGGTTTTTATTCAGGTACAGGGGCTTGGTTCCCCCCCCGGCTGGAGCATTTCCCAGTGGGATAATGGAAGTTTATCAGTGGACTCAATGGCCCATTAGCAGAAGACCTATCCCTGGAGGGAGGATGGGTCATGGAAACTGCTCTTGATGGTTTCTTATCAGCTGGTTTATCAACAGAAGATTACATCACTCCCCCCCATTCCAGTTCCAAAAGATAATAATAGAATAACACACCCCTGATTACATTTTATGCTGCAATCCATGACACATTGGCAAAAAATTTGAAGGCAAGGTATGTTTTTCTATTCACCCTGAGGAAAGACTTGTAATCTCAAGTCAAGCTAAAGATCTGACAGTAAAAAGGAAACAAATTAGAAAGCCAGGATTTTAAAAGCTGACCTCAGGAATCAATAACACTGATACCTGATTTTTTTTTCTCTCTCTGTTTTCATTGAAGCCCATATATTGTCAGGAGCTGAGAAGAGGGCAAAAGAATTCTACTGTAAAAAAGAGACTACTTCATAAAAGGAGATTGGTTCAGTCAGTGTGTATTTTCTTTCCCTAGTAAAATCTGAATTCCTTGTGATACTTTGAACATTCTTCATAGACAAATCATATCAATTGTATTTAGTCAAGATTGTATAAAAGGATCTGGTGACTTAAAATTTAAGTAAGGAAAGTCAATATCTGGGGACTTGCTAGAAGTACTATTCAAACAAAGGATTATTCTTTAATAAAGTATCATGAACAGAAGTGTCCAATTAATCCATGGAAGCAATGTTAACAACATAATTGAGTGCAGTAAGACACAAAATCTGGCAATACACAGGTACATGGCATCTGCACAGTTGTTTAAGTTATCCTAGCTCACTTTGATGTTGATGCCACTCATCAACTGGTGGAACTAGTGTGTAGTCTTCTCATTCCACGAAAGACAAAATCAAAGAGCAAAATACAGTTTGGTTATGAAGGACTAGATTCTCCTTGATTCTGCTATTCATGTTGACTGTTTTCCCAGGATGTCTCACTGGGTGAGTTTTAAGGCTGTAGAAGAGTAAACTAGATGCACACCTGACCACATAGACAGACCAAAATCAGTTAGTCCATGGCTACTTGAGCTAACCTTCATGCTAAGATGTAGTCAAGTTTATGATCAACTCTTCATGATCAGAAAGATCTATTTTTCTTTTCTTCTCACTTTCTTGTTGGCCATTATTAACTTCCTATTAAAATTTTTTTGCCAAAGCTTTTCATCCATCACCTTCTCTTCCAACAAGTCCCTAATAACATGACAATATAATATATTCTGCTAATTGATATTTATAGAAATCTGTGGAAAAGCACTTGAATAGTTCAGGTCTAATCCAATTTCTACTGAAGCTTGAGTTAACAACTTTCATAGATTTGGTATAGCTAGGTCAAATTCAGATTTAGGTGACTTTGCTTCATACCCTTGAAAAGGTCACAGATAGTCATTGTAAAAGCCATAGAAAATGCAGGTTTCTCCATTGGATATAAGCAAATGCATGGTTAGTTGCTACCATATTGGATTTCTTGTGCAATCAGATGGAAAAAAGAGGAAAGAATTGAAACCTATTCCAGAAAAGAGAAAGGTAAGGTGGAAGAGGAGAGATAAAGAACAACGATGGTGAAAGTACAGGGAAAATAAGGACAACAATGATTGCAGGAAAGAATGAATAATATTGACAGCACTGCTAAGGTGCCCATGACAGGTAGGAATTGTGTCAATGAACTTCATAGAATAAAACAGTGTAAAGAGGAAGTAGGCCCATTATAGATAATGAGAGATGTCCACTGAGGTCCTCCAGCTGCTTCTTACCATATCACTGATGCAAAACAGATGGACCTTTATCTGGAGCAGTTGGTTATGGCAGATTTAGAACACCTTTGTGTCACTGCTGCAAATCAGCTCTGGGCATCTCTTTTCTCTGCATGACTTTTGGGGATGACATAAACCATCCAAGTTTTGATGTTACCATCCAAAAAAACCAAAAATAACTTCATAATATTGTAACTGGTTAATGCATTGTTTACTCTTATTTTGTGTTTCATTTTTATCTGTCTTTCACCAAATCACAGATCTCAAGTGAGAAAGATGGAGAAGGAGTGAGATATGAACAACTTAAAAACAATTAGAGATTTACTATTTTATAAGTAAATGAAGGGGCAGTTAAGGTGAAATTTTATTTCTAAGAATTATCAGCAATATATGGAGTGTGGAACACTTAGAAGGGAGCAATTCAAGTAACTGGCCTTTAGAAAGATTTGTTTTTGTTGTTTTATTGAATTACTGTTGCAAATAATCTAGTTTAAATACTTGCTATTTATTTAACTGGATTTATTTTAAACTTCCAGTCCAGAATCAGATTCTCAAGCCAAGGTCCTTGTGAGGTAATTTCCCTGTCAGGAAGTCCTGAACTAATCCTAATCATCAAACAAAACTGCAGTACTGAGAGCTTGGAGAAGAGAATGCAACTTTGGAAAATGTTTCCTCGAGCAATTAGCTGAGAAACTGCCGTGGAAAGTTTTCATCTCTGCTAAGTTTCCTTGACCCCATCTTTTCACTCCAGATGTTCTGTCATGTTTGCTCTGACTGCATCTGCACTGCCAAGTACAAGAGGGTCAGGAAATGAGTTCAAGCACTTTACCCCACTGTGCATCTGCTAGGCTGCACTCTGCTCTGCACATAGCAAGGCGGATCTTGCCAACTTTCCAAGATGAATCTGCTCTACCAGGGTCTGCTCCAAAGCAGGGAATGTGCGTCAATTGATGCCACTTAGAACACAGTCTTTGTATTTCTGTTTTTTATTTAGCTGTGCAGCTATAACTTGGGGATCAAGATGCACTCAGAGAAGTATGATGGAGATAAATATATCATAATCCAAAGACAGAACATGATCTTTTCTTGTATCATCTACCATCCAAAGATAAGGATAAAATAACATATCTGACAGCCCTTGTTTCAGACTCCTACACTTTAAGCCCCTTCACCTCCACCTAGTTTGGAAACTTTTTGGAGAGAGAGATAGGCAATGAAAGAGATCAGAAGGAGATCAGATACTGTATCAGTGAGATGATTGAAGCAAAAAGCAACAAGTAGGACAAAAGACCCTTTTCCAGAAACCATTGTTGATTTTTTGATCCTGAACCAATTAACAGATGGCAGTTTCCATGTTTTTCTGCCTTTACTTCTAAATATGAATGGATGCAAAAAAAAAGCCTTAGGATTCTTAAAGGATTCACCATCAAATTCCTCAAGTTATACTGCAATTGCAAGCCATTCAATTCCACTAATACATCAAGGAGGCTGAGGGGTTTAATTGTCTAATGCATCCAGATTGTTTATGCTCTGTTTCAGGGAAAACTGGTATATCCAAAATGCTTTAAACATTAACTCTTTTTATGGCCATTTTCCAAAAGTTTGTATATCTAATGTGTCAAACCAGTGGTCATTTTGCGATAACCAATGCCACAGCCTCAGTAGGAAGAAGAGAAAGCAGCTTCTCCACCTCTTCACCTTCATGCAGTAACTGCCTCCATACTCTCCCTGTAGTTAACTGGTGTCTTTGTTGCAGTCAGCAGGAACTGGTACCAATATTTCACTGAGAAGCAAGACTGTAAATCTATGGGGATGCAGTTATATGAGACAGGCTGAGCCTGTGTAACAGCTTACTGCTGCTGCTAAGAACTGTCCTGTTTTCAACAGCTTTTTCATTTACTTCTCATTCTCATTTGCTGACTCCTTCCCTCCTCTTTCACCAACTCTCAGGCATGTTTGTCCCTTGGGCTCCATGTCTTCTAGCAAATTATGTTTGCCCAGGACTGTACTCTGGCACAGAGACCAGCTGGAAAGAAACAGCACCCTCCCCATCCATCACACTCTTGAAGCTTCCAGCAGTTGGTGGCCATATACAAGCTGCCTATGGGGAATGTTTTCTGGTCCATGATGGTTTTGCAGCTGTTCCTAGTAATTGTTGGAAGAGAGGTAGTTAACCTGGGCCAAAACCAGCTGGAGTCATTAAAATAATTTACTGTAGACAGCATAAACAATCCAGTTCCAGTGCCTTGGAGTGTTTCTGTTCACTATTTCATATATTATCATTACTGTAACTCAGGGACATGGTTCCTCTTAGTGACTTAGCAAGAAGCCAGCTCAACCAAAATGGAAGAAAAAGGGTTTTGCCATCAACCCTTCAGGTATCAGACCAGAGAGATGGGACAGGGAACAAGGGTGTAATTCCAGGGTTAGAGAGGAAGAGATGGAAAGAAAGAAAAAGATTTCTTCAGTGTCAGTCTTATGCATCTTGTCTAACTTCACCGTCCTGAACAGTATCATTAGAAATGTATCCATATAATTAGAGATGAGTACCTATAACTGTGTACAGAGGAGGACTCTTTGTCCTTCAGGGATGCTGACTAAAGAGATTTGCAGCATAGTGCCAACAATCCACTGCCATTTATCCTGAGATTTCTACCCCTTTGGATCTGCCATCTAATTTGAATTTGTTAGAAATGCCGAAGTTTTTTTCCAAAGAGTCCTACTGCTAAAGCAGTAATCTAATGCATTTTGCTTTAAATGGACCAGTGAGAGCTCAAACACACAGTTTAAATGGCAGATTGGAAGAGATGATAGCATTCACTAAGACAAGCAAAAGGAGATGACCCTCCTTTAACCTCTTACTGTGACATATCTGCATCCAAAAGAGAGTGGTACACAGCTTCCAGAAAGGTTTGTGCTCTTCTGTCTGAGTCAACACTTCGGCATTCAGCAGCAGCGCCTCTGCATTAGCACAGGCAGCCCCTGTGCTGGGACACAGATGTCCAGCTGGACAGAGGAAGGGCTGCAAAAACAATCTTGCATACCTGCATAAAAACAGTTGTTTGGGCTTTTTTTTAATTCCCCCCTCTCCCTCTCATCCTCTGTTTTTTAGTCTAGGTCACCATATGATCGTGTGAGAAAAACGATCTTAAGTCAAAACTTCTGAATCTGGCATTGCTTATGGGTCTGTGGGTTGAGAAGGTCTTTGTCTTGCTGCAGGGTGATCCAAACACCCCTTACTAAAACTGTTCCCAATTATGGATATATCCCACGTGTTTTAAAATAAACATACAAATATAACTAATAAGAAAAAAATAAAACCAAAAATGTTGAGGTTCTCAGTGTTCTGGGGAAACACTTCTTAAGGATTACTTTGTAGTATGTACTGTTTAAAATTTCTTGCCAACTAATTTTTCTTGAAGCTCTGTGTTCAGTCGTTCCATTTCCTCTAGCATGTGTATACATATGAATATCTACTCTCCAATTTTTTTTTGTCCTGTAACAGATTTTATTTTTTTCCAAGGTTGGCGTGGAGGTTTTTGGTTTTGGGTTTTATTTTTTTTCGGTTTTGTTTTTTTTGTTGTTGTGTGTGTGTGTGGGGTGGGGTTTTGTTGCTTTTTTGTTTTTCTCTTTCATCATGACAGATTGCAGATTTAAGGCTAATAAATTAATTTCTGGAAGTCTAGAGTATAGAACTCTCAAGATTTGACAGCTTGCGGTGAGCCTTTGAAAAATATTTTGCTTAGCAGGGTAAACCTAACAAATCCTAACAGAATAAAAGAACCTTTCAGGAACACATGCTCAAGTCTTATTAAAGCAACACCCTCATGCCATTTTAAAGCACCTCTTAATTTCCATTCATAAGATCTGACTCCTCTGTCCTTGCTTAATCAACTCTTCCAGTTCAAAGTCTGCAAGTAATTGCTATTGCAGTTAGAAGTTCTCCTGAGTTGCAAATTTGCATAATTTTGGAGGAATTCCTGCTTTTACAATTGTTAAAAAGCAGGAATCTGCCTTTCTGTGCATGTTCAAAATACAAAGAATAATGTTTGCTTATGGAAAATGATCAAAAAATTAAAAAAATAAAATTCCACATTCATCACATTTTCTATAGAATAGAAATACTAGAATCTATTTTAGGTTTATACTTTGCTGCTTTGACAAAACATTAAGTGTCAATTCTTCCCATTCGGGTCTGAATGTAGTTTAATAGTCCTTATTTCTTGTGAATTAATGGCAACCTGGTGTTTAAATAAAATAATTTCCTGAGATTGTCTCTGACTTCAGCCTTGGAAATCCTTCTTTGAATTAATGTGTCTCAAAAAAGCAACCAGGCAGATGTATGGATCTTGTGGTCTGGGAGCATTCTGTTTTAGTGGCCCCAGTTGTGAATAAAGCAATGAGCAGATGTTTTATGCTACTGTCATAAGTAATGCATCTGTTGGGGGGGTGGCACAGAAGTGCATCAGTGTTTAATGCAGTTTGATTCCTTCTTAACTCTCACAGACCCATCAGCTTCCTTCCTCCATTGGCTCGTGTTAATTCTGTTGCTTTTGCTATTTCACTGCTCTTTCCTCCTTGGGTACCTGTTTTAGAAGATCTCAGCTACAAAGCATGTGTGAATGTCTTTATCCTGGCAGTGAGTGGCCTGAGAGGAAAGGAATATTTTAGATGCTTTGATTATGCTGGTAATGTAATGACCCAAATATATTGCTAGATCCTCCAGGATTGGAGGATTGCAGGTTGCCTGCTATCCTGCTACACTTCTGGCACCTGCAGCCAAGTATGGTGCAACCCTGTCCCTGAGAGCTGGGGGACACATCAGCGTCCTGAGAAAACAAAGGGAGGTACTGAGAAAGTAATGGGGAACGTCAGCATCCTCTTGTTTGGTGTCTCATCTTCCAGGAACTTCTATCTGTAATGGACCAGTTAGCACAGGTGTAGTGCAATGTTACCTTGGAGTGAGGCAATTTTGGGTGTGCCTGGGAGGTGGGTTTTAAAGCAGACAAATGTGGAACTGATGGTAGAAAAATAACCTGAGTTTTTGAGGAAATGAGGAAGGCAGGCAGGCAAGAAGGAAATATAGAAGGAAGGCAGGAAGGAAGGAAGGAAGGAAGGGAGGGAAGTTCCCATCCTGCTCCAAATCAGCCTCCAATGTCAATGATGTTGATCGAATAATTTTGTTAATCAAATAATTTGAAATCATGCCAGTAAAACGTTTTTACTTCATTGAAGTGGAACATTTTTGCAATTTTAAAGGCTAAAACTTCTGTTTCGTTCTGACAAGAATGCTTCTTTAAATAACTCTGATGGTTTCTAGATCTCAGCAAGCTTTTAATACACCATTCCTTCCAGTCTCGTAAAGCATCCGTTTCTCGGAAGATGTTAAGCAAACTAGAGTTCTCTTGGAGTGTGGTCCTAGGATCATTGTTTTCCTGATGGATTTGGACAATAAGAGCTCTAAACACTAACTGCTTATCTTCCTAAATTAGCAAAGATGCATGGGTACTGTTATGCAAAACAACCTCAGTGGAGCACTTTGAATTGTTTGGGCTAACTGATAAGAAGAATCTGAGGGTCTTTAATTAAGGAAATCATTTCTGTGTACTTCAAGTGGCAGCAAGAAAAGAGAGGATTAAATAGTAGTTAATGGCATGAGAAGCTTGGAGCCATGGAGTCCTTCGGTGTGAAAAGCAAGGGAAAACAATGTCCCTAATAGGGAATACCTTTAATAGGTGAACCTTAGAGGAACTGACTATTCAATCACTTACAAAAGAGATAGACAAGGCAATGACAGGCAGATTAGGTGGTGTCACCTGTGGGGTTTAGGGAAACAAAGCTGGAGGAAGTGGAAATGAATTTGAATTTGTGAGTATGGAAGAGATGTGCAAATTTATGAGGATCTTGCTTTGTTATGCTGATGATGCATAGAGAAGACATTTTATTAGCATAAGACTCCTCAAAGAGAATCAAAGTGATTTAAATAACCATTAGTCCACTGAATTCCTATTTATATTCAAAAGGAAGTATCTCATCTAGCTTTATTTCAAAACAGACCGTTTCTCACTTCTTAATTATATATGAATTATAAAGCACCCATGTCCTCTTCCTCTGCAAAATGCACAACAGCAGGTGTATTCCACCAGAATTAATAACATAATACTCAGCGGATGTCGTCCTTGCAAACATCTGCACAGGAAGAATGGTAGTTTATCAAGGGTTGGTGCTGTGATAGACTTTTTATTAACTATTGAGTCTGAAGGGCATCTGTTATAATGACTCATGGATCAGCTTTAGTGGCTGGCCATTCATTAGTTGGAATAAGGCAGGCCAGATTTCAAATGTTGGTCATATCTTAAGTCAAGGCCATAAGAACTTGGTTCTGACTTCTAACAATCTTGGATGAACTTTTATTTGCATTTTTACTCATTGCATAAATGTAGAATTTGAGGTATGAAATTTAGAATCCAACAAGAAAAAAAATGAAGCATATATAAGTCCTTCTAAACCAGAATTTCAACACAAAACTAGTTAAGAAATCGAACCTGTCATGCCAAGAGATATTATATAGCAAACATATAATATGTGGTGGTCACACACTAATTAAATTAAACGCAAGTTTTTGAGCATGTACATGTTAACAGAACAACCTTCTATTTCTGAAATCAAGATGTGATTTTTTCCTTGCCCCCTCATCATCTGGCTTGTGTGCATTCACCCCCCCTGTAAAAGTGCTCCAGTTTAGGGGTTAATTTTTATCAGGCAAGTCTGATTAAAATTGGAATTTGATTCCATTTTGAGGGCTTCTGGAAAATGAATGCTTGGCAATATGTGTTAATTGAAATCATCAGTTCATAAACAACATTGGAATTTTAGATATGTCAGACCCCTGGTTTGAAAAGATATGTGCTTTGGTAAATTCTGGAAAATACAGTTCAACAACCACAGGGACATGCTTAATTTTAATTGGAGATCCTTATTGCTATGTTATCTTTCAGCATAAACTAATGTTGAAATTCTGGAATATATACTATCTTTAGGAGAAATGAAATTCAATTCCTGCCTTACATGACACAATGTAGAACATAAGCAGCTCAATTAAAATGCCAATTGTTTTTTAAAGGACTTTAACTTAAAATGTAATAGGGGTTGCACTTCTTTTTTTCTACCACATTTTCTTCCTTGAAAAAACTGAACACATCATTGTAGCTTGCTTTATTTGCAGATGCTTTCATGAGACCTTATATGCAAAACATTTCATAATCAAGAATTATAGTAAAACTTGGGCAGAATTCTGAGCATTAGAATAGGGAATCATGATGAGATAAAAGAGTCACAAGGAGCAGAGCAGCAGACAAAAGAGGATATTTCAGTTGTGTTAGTCTACTTGTATGCCTGGTCTGACAAAAAAAACCAGGACAGTTTCTTTAAGTCTGTCCTCTAAGTGATGAGGATGTATGGGGGAAAGTGGGAGTTTAGGTGATGTAGGCCAGAGATAAACTGAATTGGTAGGAGGAGGTAAAGGCAGGAAAGATCATTGAGGAGATGTTACATTTAGGCTCCATGACTGTGGGCCCTGATCAAGTTTTCAGCCTCCCTGATAAAGAGACTGAATTTGCTGTGGTTTTGTCTGTCACCTTTTCTCTGAGACCAAAATGAGCTTTTGCATTTGTGACAGATTAGCTGAGGCAGAAAGGATATTTTTCCTTCTCACCTGAATGTCCATTTTGGAGGGAGGGAGTCTAATGATTTGACAATTTAGAAGTCAAAAATAGAGTAGTCAAATTCATAAAATTTCATTGTACATCAATTCGGAATTGGGAAGGGATTAAAGAAAAGCAGGCAGAAGACATCAGCTATTAATCCCTATTACAGAACACTGAACTTTTCTACCAGAGTTGTGATGACAAAAATCTCTCAAAGGACTTCACTTGACCATCATGGGCAAAAGGATGACAGCGTACCAGGAACAGCCTGGAATCAGCATGGGAGAGGGATTTATTAGAGGAGCAAGGGTGAGTAAGAGTAGTGATAAATTCTGTCTCATGTGCTGCCCAGTGTTTCCAAGAGGGTTAATAAAATTGCAGGTTACTTAAATGATGATTTGTGCATCATGTCTTTCCTAATGCAGGCCCGAGACAGCACGCTTCACTTCTCAAAGCCCATCCACAGAGAGACTCTGCAGGACATTTGAGAGCAGTGAAGAAGCAACCTGTGCTGTTCTACTGCTTTCAGAATAACACACTTAACTCCTGAGTGTAGAGTTTGGAGCACTGAGAATGACCTAATTTAGATAATGAAAAAAGATCTTGGTCTCTGCTTTGCATAATAATCCTTTATAGTCAAGCCTTCAAAAATAAGACTGAAAGTGATGCAAGTTGTACATATCTATTATCTAAACAAAGAGATACACAACTAAAATGTGTATTAGGATTTTTTAAAAATTTGATTAATGACAGTGATTTTGAGGGGATATACAAAGCTAGCTTTTTTTTTTTTTCTATAAGAACCCTTAAATTTGCATCTTTGAAAGGTTTCTTCCTGAAGAAAAGCCAAATGAAAACCAACAAAATACCCCCATTTTTAGGGGCAGAGTGGTGTGTGTGTTTCCCTGCAGTTTTCTTTTCATTTCCCTTTTTACCTGTCATTTTCTTTGACTGAAGAGGAATGAGCAACCTTTCATTTAATTTTCCCTTTTTAGTGACTGATTACATTTGTGTGGCTAATTTTGCCACTAGGAGGATGACATGGTGAAACACCCTCTGGTTGTTTGAAGCTGAGGTTGCTGCAGAGTTCAGTGATGCTTCCCAATTATACTGCACATAAGGCACACCTAGTAGGGCAACTTTGTGTAAAACAGCTTTTAGAAACCTACATAGTGGACACCTAAGAGGGTGAATTTACAATAAACTCTAAGTTATTTAGGGAATTTGGCTGTACATATTATCTATTTCTCTAAATCATGGCATTTCAGATGTAACAAAAGATGAGTCTTGTCCTTAAAGGACCCTCCAGCATTGAAATTTAGCTCTTATCTACCAGAGTCCATACTTCTTTTTATTTTTGGTCATTTTTCTCTTTCTGTAGGGTAATTTGATTTGTTTTATAAATTTGTGGTTATTTTAGGACCTCAGATCTAAGAGTTCATCATATGGTAAACCAGAGTTTATCACATGCTAATTAAAATTGCAGTATGCTTGTTTATTGTCTCTGTGGTTGTATACAGCATTTCAGATCTGTGTTCATCTGTTAACCTCTGCTAAATCTCTATTTCCTAAATCTTAGGAAACTGTAGCTGTAAGCCTAAGAAGGAAGCTGTAATCCCTAGAATTTAGGAAAACATGTCAAAACAATTTAAATTTTTGTTCTGAACTCCTTCTACAGTTGTACCTGATTCAATCCTGTCTACATTTGACAGTAAAGCTAAACTTGAACTAGCTACATTAAAAACAAAATTAGCCTTTGAGAAAGCACTTGATGGGCTTTCGTTTGAAATAGCACTTCTGTTCCATACTGATGTTATGAATTAGAAACATAATGGCAAATTTCTAAATAAGTCAACTAGATGGCTACATGTATATTTTGGATGGAGTTATTTGTTTCTGAAGGTGAAAGACCTACATTCTGTAGGAGAGGATCATGAGGTAATCCTTCAACTGAATTCTTTCACATCTGAATTTATGAGTATTGCAAAGGAATGCAAAATATGACAAGGATACAAAAAGATTGTCATATGGAGATAAAAACATATCTCCTGGACAGACATGAGAAAAATAATCAAACAATTCTCATGAGATTCTTATTTTAAGTCCTCATCAACATTATTCAAGATTTTATTCATCTACAGACCTCAGATCTATCAATGGAGTCAACTGACATACATAATTCTAGTTGCTGGTACGTGGGTATTTTAAGAAAGTGAATGAATTAAGTTATTAAGATGAGAAGTTATGCTTGTGCCTTAGCAGATTTTCTTATTTTGCAATCACTGGACAAGATAAAAAGTGAGATAAAATCTGTCATCCAAAGACAAAGCCTTTCCTTTAAAAAAGCCCACAAAATATTCCAATAGAGAAGTCTCATTTTGCCTTATGCGCTTTTTTTGTGGTGTTTTGCATCTTCTTTTATAGTTTTTATTTTAATGTGTTTTGGGGGGGTTGGGGTGCAGCTAGTTTGAAATTCATTAAATCATGAAGATGTGGTTGGAACATCTTCCATGAAACAAGATTATTACTGCTTTAGCTTGATTTATAAGGCACTTCTGAGGAATTAGCAGAGGATAAGAGATATTGAGCTGTTGGAAATCTAACATTCTTTTATCAGTGTTTATATTCAGAGCTAAAAAACAAACATAAGAAAATTATTGGAATTTGCTCTATCAGATTTCTGATAAACCAACCTGCCAAGTGACTGAGTGGGAGTAGTCACAACAGAACCCACTGTTCATTTATTTTAAGCACTGAAGATGAACAGACGTAGAAAACTTCCAAGCTGTGCAGAACCACAACTTCAGAGGTGGTGACAATTATGTTAGAGCATTTCTAGGGAATGTGTAACTTGTAACTATTATTTGTGCATGGATAGAGAATGAGTTTTAGCATAGGAATTGGGGAAATGCACTATGTGGATTGTTGTGCCCTGACTGCTCAAAAGTAATTCTAGTAGCCTAATTAGAAAACAATTATATTCTAGAAGCTTGACTGATTTGAATGTTTGCTAATTGCTGTAATAGAAATGGGAAATTAGAAAGAAATAAATTTTGACAGAGTGAAAGGTGTTTAATTCATGATACCTTTCTTTATAAAAAATATTTTTACTTCTGGGTGAAGGAGATGTTCTAATGGGATCTTTGGGATGCTGGGCTGCTCTGAGGCTAACCATTTTGACAGGAAACTGGCAAAGACACTAATGATATTGTCAATCATACATAAAGATAAACAAGATAGCATTTGAGCAGCACAAAAAAAATAAACTAAATTAACTGTGGTACTTATGACTACTTATGACCATGTCAATTTGAAAAGAATATGCAAATTAAATAGTTTTGATTATAAAAAGACAAGTTTAAAGAAAGTCTTTTTGATGGTTCTCAAAGACAAAACACTTATCAACTTATCACAACCTTTCAGGCCAAGAGGGGTTAAGTGGAAGAAAAATAACAAATAGTTGATGTGGCTTTGTTTTGTAAGAATCTTCAAGTCTGGAAATACAGCAGAGCAACTTTTCTCTGCTGATTTCTGCCTAAAGAAAACTTTTACTTCCTAGAATATTTTTAGCATCACAGATCACAAACAACTTCAGAAAAAGCAGCAAATTCTAATTAGAACTGACCTGGTCTGACAACTGAACAATGGTAAATTGGATAGGAGAACAGAGCTTTGCACAGTTTACTGACCAAAATTAATTGCACATCCCACAGCAAGAGTTCTTTTTCTCTTCAAAGTACTTATTTCAACACTTTTTTACTTTCTTTTCTAACAGAGTTTGTCTGTTTTATTCTTCGTTAAATGGGGGAATTATTGTTGTGAGATATCCTTGCACTACTTAGTTTTATGCTGTTTTACCTAGTGAAGCTGAAGCAACAAATTTGGTGCTATCGTGCTGTTTGGGTGCTGTTTAGTCTGTGACTTAACAAAATATAATCAATATTTTTATTTGTCAGAATATCACAAGAAGATAAAAGTGTATTGATATTTTTACTCTGAAAGGGTTAACAATCTCCATCATGTTTTCATTTTTCAATGAAATTGGTTATAGAGAATTGTTCTTTACTGTCCATCTCAACCAAAGGTACTCTGGCTACACCTTCTGGCAGTCAAGCTGTTGCAACTATCCCTTGGTAACTGCTTTATTTTATTAATTGTTCTGGAACTCCGAAAATGGTCCTGATTTCAATGTCCCTTTGAATTCCTGTGTGTGTCATGATCAATCAGAAGGGAAGAATGGGAAACAGAACTTTTTGTAACTTTCAAAATTTTTCTCTTGCTTGCTATGTAAGGTTGTAAGTTGCAAAGGAAGCACTTGTTTATTAGAGTATTATTGTTTATATTCACATGAGAAGAGCCAGTCTGTGGTACTAAGGTAATGGAGGAGATTTGAGTGCCTGTCCTAATTTTGGTTCAAGGAAGTAATATTCTAAATCTGAGCTGGTCTTGGAGCCTTATGAGCAGTAAAATAAATCCCCAAGCTTTTTCTTGTGCTGTACGAAGTCAGCGTTGCTGCCCACTGGGTTGTTTCCATGGACTACAGCTGAGGGAAGCTTAGCCTAAGACATAGACTGTTAACACTCACAGCTTGACTTGCTTGCCCAAAACACAGTCATCAAGGGTCACTTGAAATCTCCAGAGGTGCTAGGAATTTCACCACAGGGTGGGCAGATCTGATGTGAAGCTTATGGGAACTCATGCTTTTCTGCAGTGGAAGCTGAGGGCCATCTGGGATCTCAGATGAATCAAGATGAGTATTTGTGCCAATCAGTCCTGCACCCAGCCTGGTAAAAGTGTCTCCATTTTCAGAAATAACATATGCAGAAATACTCTGTTAATAGGAAACCTGTGCATCCAGATATCACTTTCAATATAATATATTCATGCAGCCTTAAAACAGTATTTACAAGCAGCACAAAGATAAAGGTATAATATGTATATACATATTGTTCTGTACCCTTAGAAAATCTTTTCTTATGAAGCTTAAAGGACATAACATGTTCCACAGTTTGGATTAATCTTCCATTCTCTTATGAAGTTAAAAAAAAAGAAAAAGCCAGCAAGAAACTTCATTTATTTCCTGCATTGTCCTTTACTTGCCATATTGAGGTAAACTTCTGTAGCTATTGCAATCAGTATCAATAGAGTAAAAATGGCTATAACATAATATTATCTACTTTTTGGTTAATCTTTTATTTCTTTAAAAACAAAACTGTTTTCCTTTTTATATGCAGTCACACTGAAAAAGCCCCAAAGAGATATTTTATCCATGTATCTTTTCCTAGGTTAAATTTAGCTACAGTTGCCTGTAGCCATCATCTAATAACTGAGTTGCCCAAACTAGAAACTTATTATTGTTTGCTTTGTGTGGAAAAAGCATATATTCCATGTACCATTCATTGTTGGGAATTACTAAAAAGTTTGAAAAATGAGCACAGAAATTGTGTTGTTAATTTGATATTAGTTAGTACTGGAGTACTGGATCCTCTTTTCTATCACCTTTCTTGTAACAGTGAGAATTAAAGGAGTAATAAGAGATAACTTTTTATTTAATTTGTTTTTTCAGAACAAATGCATTAATTCATTACTTTTTTAGCTGTGATAGTAAGATGGCTATATTTGAATTCTGGACAATTATGTATGTGAGAAGCAACTGAGTTAAACTGTGCAGCTTCTTCCATGCTTCTATTATTCCATGCATGTTAATAATCAAACAAATATTTCAGCTCAGCAGTAACTGGCTCTGTAATCAGCTTTCTGTATAATAATATTATATCTGCATAATAATATTTTACATTATTCCTTACAATTTAATGAAAATGAAGCAAATGTTAAAATCAATATATGTAGAAAAAATATGTTCCATATTGCACGTGCTGTCAGTTGTAAGTTGCTTGGAGATGGTTTATATTTCATTTTGAGGGGCTGTGGAGAGATTACTTTATTTGAAGTAATCTACTTCTACTGTGTAATCTCCCAGATGTTGCTGTTTCAGTTTTTAAATACTGCAAATACAAAACAGTGATTATCTCCTGATATTGGTTTTTTGTCTTTTTTATAATGTGAGAAAATAATAGATTTTTTTAAATGAGAGAGTATTAATTTATTATTCTATGCCCATCTTTTTTATGGCAGACATAATTCATTGCCTGCGCCGCAACAAGGCTGCTGTAATCTCAACTATTTTCTTAATGCCCTCAAAACTTTTGATATTAATACAGATTAAAACTGGCCCTGTCTCTTAGCTCACTTTCACCAATGTGAGCACTTTCTTCTCTGGTTTTAGTGCTGTTTATGTCCATTATATTATGCCTACAAAATAGATAACATTTATTGAAACCAGCAAGGCACTGATTCAAACCAGGAAAACAGGAGCAGTTTCTTCAGATGGTGCTCTTCATGGTCCATTCATGAGGCTGCTGTAGATGCTGAAAGTTTGGAAATGTTAGAAAAGGGGTTGTCTGAGTGGCTAAAAGAAAAATACTTTAGGGACAACACCTCTGACTCAAACATCAAGAGTCAAAAACTGTTGCTCTGTCAAAATACCCAGGGAAGAATTTACATTGGCCACTGTCAGTTGTTTTAATCTAAGCTATTTCAGATCACAGTCTTCCTAAAGCTGTTTTCCAGGTGGGTGCTGTTGTACAAGTATGGGTACTACTGCAACCAGCAGGAGTGCTTTTAAATTATATATCCTGTTCACTAGGTGCCTATGCTCTGGAAAACATTTTTGGCTGACAGAAACAGCTGGGGAACCCAACATGCTGTTTCATGCAGTTCAGCCCAAAAATTAGGCACTTACTCAGATTTTCTTACCAGCAAGTCACACTCATGATTGGGTGTTTAGTTATTGTTTGTTCTCTCCATCAGCTGTGCAGGATACTCCTAGCTCTCTTCTCTGTCTGGTAC
>VZTB01006141.1:84005-110504 GCA_013397245.1 Thryothorus ludovicianus | reverse complement strand
CTTGGTCGTGGGCTTTCTAGATTCTTCTATGATGTTTCCACATTTACATTGTTACAGGCATATTAAGATCCACAGGTAGGTTATACAATATTCACGTGTAAGAAAAAAGAAAAAATTTGGACATTTTTAAGAGCAGTGTTTGTGGAACTATGGTATCACACTATCACATGTTGAAAAAGACTCTTGAGATCATCAAATCCAACCCTAAAATGTATAAAATCAAACAATATAAAACTCAAGAGCCTGGATTGCTGCAGCCAAAATAAGAGAGAACAGTATAATAATGAACTGAAGGAGAAGAACATGGTAATTCTGAATTAGGTAACTAGATTCTGTCTAATAGCTGCATGTACTCTTCCAGTCGTGGTAACTGAAACTGTGCCTGGTATGGCCTCTAATTTTTATTTTAAGATAAGATCTGACCTGTAAGAAGAAAAATCCTATTCTGATTTCTGTAGAAACAAGTTCCTTATCAATGATCTGTTTCACACTTAGGCCAGGAGCTGAGAGTGAAGCCACATTGTGCAGTACCACCAATCGTTCCTCACCCTCATCCAAGTTCAATGGTCTTATCTCTTGAGGCATCAGCAGGACTGGTTTAAGTAGATGCAAAAAATAACTTCCTAGCACAAAACAGTTTTTTGTTTTTTTTGTGGGAGAGAGGGATGAGAAGGGGAGGTGAAGTTTTATGAAAGTTTAACAAAGTGGATTGTCTCTGTGAGTCCTGTGAGGGCTGGAATGAGCTCGAAACAAAGACTGAGGGCAAAGTCAGTAGCTGAGCTGTTAATGGAAAGAGTAGGTAATTATTTCATCTAATTTATAGTGGAATGTTAAGTCAGCTCAAATTGTAATTAATAACTTCAGCTGGAAAAAGAGTACTACCTCAAAAAACCAGCATGCCTGAATTATTTTAGTTCTATGTGTCCTTATGTCTTTTTGACAGGTTTTCACAAAATAGCTCTGTTGCAGTAACCAGTTTTACCATTCAGACCCTTGCATCCAGCTTGCACCACAAGTAAACAACAAACAATTTGCCTGTGTGTCAGTCTGAGTGGTTCC
Source organism: Thryothorus ludovicianus (assembly GCA_013397245.1). Taxonomy (NCBI): domain Eukaryota; kingdom Metazoa; phylum Chordata; class Aves; order Passeriformes; family Certhiidae; genus Thryothorus; species Thryothorus ludovicianus. The sequence goes on along the minus strand of VZTB01006141.1, from coordinate 109,445 downwards.
TCTCTTGGTGCTCCATTGCCATTTGATAACATATACTTTTGTTGATTTGTCATTCCAAATTTCTTTGCACATTTTTGTCATACAAATGTCATTCTGTCATACAAATGAAGTCCCTTTGTCATAGTTACAGAGTGAATAAAGATTTTCAGTGTATTTTTGTAATGCTCCATTAAATATCAAGCACATGCTGAATAAATAATTGATCATCTGTAATGCTGTTACTATGTGCCAAAAGACAGAATTACATAGCAAAACTTATTTTTCCTTAATCTTAGTAATTTTGAGATGGGCAGCTCCAGTTTAAGACAAAAGTGAACATAAGGAAGTAACACCTTTACTTTTTATATATATCCTCTTCAATTTTCCTGTCTTTTGGATTTTTTTGAAGGCTTAAAAAGGAACTTTTTATTCTTTATTAAGTGTACAGTGAGTTTATGAAAGATCAAAAAAAGATTCTGAATGATTTATCAACTCTAATCTTCATGCAACTTGTGTCTTGCAGTATGGGCATTGTAGTTATCTTTTGAAAACAGAAGGATTTCACCACTGTAAATGCAGTTATTACTGAAGAACAAAAGTTTGTTAGTCACAATGCAATTGTTCCACAAAAGGATAAAGGCAAACACCTAATCAGAATGTGATATCACCTAAATAAAAAACATTAAGGTTTTTAATCTTCCTTTTATTCAGTTATTGCTACTATGTGATTGAAAGTTAGGAAATTTCCACGAGGCTATTTTGTCTTCTTGTGAAAGGAGCTTCAGCCTTTATCTGTGACGTATGTGAAGAATTGGGGAATAAATCATTATGAGGAAAAAATATTTTATGTATAAACAAGCTAATTGGACACATTCATTGCAGAGATAGTACTCAAGTTGAGGTTCCTGTTTCCCGCTGGTCATGGAGATGTAGCAGTTTGAAGGGCTTAACAGCTCCCTTTGCTGGCAACAAGCAAGAAATGCAGTTTGTGGACACTGTCCCTGGTTCTTTTTTGCCATATTAGGTTTTAATTAATATCACACGCAGTATGTCCTGGCTCCTGCTTTCAGTTATGAGATAGCAGAACTTTTCAACAATTCATGAATTTCAAGGAAAAGAATAAATAGACCATCAAAAGAATCAAGAAAACAAATTAAACTAGTATAAACATACTAAATGAAATAAGATTGTACCAAAATCACAAATAGAAAATCAAAGAATTGCTCTGTATAACACAGGCAAAATAAGACTTGCTGAAAAAAGAAGTTTCTCTAACTTATACTAAACAACAAAAAGCTAGCCCATACCTTACCCCCTTACCATGAAGCTTAACTAGGCCCAGAACATTCACCTGAAGCTTTTCCTAAATCCCAAAGGCTATATCTCTAAGCCTCAAAGGTGAGTTCAACCCCTAGCCCTGACCTGAAAGTCCCTAAGCAGAAATTCTGAGATGCCTGAATCCTTAGTCACCCTCACCCAGGGTCTTCAGACCCTCACTCTAAGCCTGAAGTGCAGGAGCCTTTCTTAATCTTAGCTCACATGTGTTAGGCCCAACAGGAGAGCAGGGTTTGTGAGGTTATGGAATAAATGCCTGGGAGATTATTGCAATGGACAAAAATCCCAGGCTCGTGTCAAGAGATCTGAATTAGTCTAAATTGAAAAAACNCAAACCCAAAAACAAACAAACAAAAATAAAGAAACCCAAAAAGCAGGTTAAATGGCTTGGCTACTCTCTGGGCATTTCTAGTCTCCCCTTTCATGCCCCCTTTTGCTGTGCGTTGTGCTCAGATCCTTTGTGCTCAGGCAATGGGTGATGCAGGACACTGGCTTTGGTGTGTACCAGGTCCTTTTATCTTCATGCTCCTTTCTTCTTAACTGATCCAACATAGTTTCCTCCACCAACCATAGTCCTCTGGAATCATACCTCCTCCTGATTCTTCTCTCTCTCCCTGTCCAGTCTATTTGTCCACAACCCTTCCTCAGGCTGCGCTTTTTTCTCCAGCAGTCAAACTGCCAAATTTTGGCATTTTTCCTTCTTTTTCTCCCTTCTTCTCTGTCATTTTCTCTTGTGTATTCTGGTCTAGCATAATTGCCTTTTTTCTTTTCTCTTTGCCTTAGCACTTCCTACCTAATGTCTCTTTGCAGAGGCTCCAGAAACCCCTTTGATTCTGTCATACACTGCATTCACTGTGGAGCTGGCATGGGCTGTATCAGGCACAGCACAGTCCATGACCTCCTCCCACACAGGTCAATCCTACAAGCCATCAGGAACACAAAATCCAACCACTAACCCTCTGCCCTACCAAAACCCCTTATGGAGTCAGGGGAGCAGGGAGGTCATGGGATAGGAGAGGGAGATGCACATTAGAGGGAAAGCACTTCAGTTGTTTACTGTGAGGGGCCCTCTGTAAAAGCAGCTGACTGTCCACGGGATGGAGGCTGGGCAGGAGGGAGCTCAGCCAGCAGAGCAGTGAGAAGAGATGGGGATGTGTGATGAGCAGAGGTGGAGGCATGCCCGTTGCTCAGCCCTCACACTAGGTCCAAGCACAATCCCACAGAGCTTGTAAAACCCTCTAAATGTTAGCCCAGTGACTTTTTCTAGTCCATAACCTCAAAACATATACCCAAATCCTGAGACTGAATACTTTCCTCTATCCTTCACCCTAGGTTGTGCTTTTGTCATCATGTGCAATCATTAGGACAAAATGTTTCATTATGCATTTTCTAGATATTTTTGAAAGATTTTCTCAGGGAAAATTATTTCTCTTGAGCACAGAGATAGAAATGAAGCAATTCAAGTGATGCTGCCTGTGGCTTGCGTATGATTCTACGTCAAGAAGGACTGTTTCACATAAATTCTTTCTCAATCTGCAGAAAGCTGTCAAATACTCTATAATAAAAGTTTGCCAAAGTTTTTATAAGGGGTTTTTTTTGAGGAAAAAAGTTTCCCAAAATATCATAGAGGAAAATCAAAGCACTGATTCTGTGTGAATCCATCATACTGTTAATAGATTAGGAAGATTACATAGAGGTGTAACACACCCAAATGGTGAAAAGTTGTGCTTTTCCAGTTATATCAAGTTTTATCATTACATAGCACTCATTCTTTTCAGTAGGCTGTCATTTTACAAGTTGGTGGATTTTTGTTTGTGATTGGAGTTGTGTATCACAAGTTCTACTGTAACAGGAGGCTGATGCTTCTTCATCTTGTGCTCCATGGAAGAGAATTCCAGAAGAGGCTGTCAAATAACCATGATTCAAGAAGGTCCTAAACTGCAGAGCTCTGGAAGGTGGCTGAATACTCTGGGCGATATATTGGTCCTCTCCCTTAACTTTGTAGTAAATCCATTCTTTTTCCCATTGCTGTACAGAAGTTACTGGTCTAGGAGAACATTCTGCATGAGCTATTGCAAACATTTATCTTCCTCTGTGACCTTTCAAAGTGGGGTGTGTAAGGGGCTTTACAGTTCTTGTTCTGTCAGATTACAAGCAGTTTGTGCTCTGCTGAACACCTTTTCTACCCACACACTTCCTTTCAGTGCTAATAAAAATCTTTCTGATCACATTATGGTTTGAGAATTAGTCTGACAGCTTTTGATTGAAAACAGTCTTGAAATACAAAATTCAGGCTAATAATCAATTTACACATGCCTTATTAGCTGACATTTCAAGTTGTATAATATATATGGACTCATAATCTAAAATGAAGGAAAAATGTCTAAAAATTGCATCTTCTCCACAATCCCATTATCTAAACAAAACCAAATTATTTTCCCCTTCCTCACTGACCTAACCTGAGATCATTCAACCATCATATCTTCCTATATAATCACTAATCATGGTTTCTTTTTTGTAAAAGTTCCCTCTATGTTTTGCCTTCTCACTGAGTTTTTCTGGTGGCTATAGGACACTTAGCAGTACCCAGGTGGCACTGAGTCAAACATGCCCAGGTGTCTGCACCTGGTGCACTTATCAAACATTCTCTAGTCAGTGAAGAGAACTGCTATCAGTGGTTCAGTTCATTTTATTTGAAGTGTACACATTCAAGGTGACCAAAATTTAGCCCTCCTTGCTGAAGACCAAACTTGTGGGTACATCAGGCATATGAAAATAGCAGTCTATTTTTACACCTACCAAATGTTTGCATAAGAAGCCCCACATTATGTCCTGTATGCCCTGTGACTACCTATCAGGTAAATAATTAATTGTTTTTTGATGTTCCTTCAGTTTTGGCATCACCCTTGTGTTACTAAGAATATTTCATTTTTTTTAAATGGGAAAACACAGGGGGAAGCTTCAACTATTGATAATCAAGTATTAAGTTCAATGCTTGTGAATTCAGGCTATGCATTTAGGCAACTGTAGAATTCTATGTCAGCAAATTTTGCCCTTGAGATCATCCTGAGTTGGCTCATGGCTGCCTGCAGTGAGATCAGCTGAGGTTGGTGTTACTATAAGCTGATCTCCTTAGGCTCCTTTCATAGTCACTGAAGACAAATAGACATCCTCAGGCGTACCTTGGCTGCAGATTTAGGGTAGGATAAATTGCCTGTGGCAGTAATTATTTTTCCTTGATGACTGACAAGGGAATGGAAGATGATAAAGTCAGACTAACTGTGAGACATCTAAGCTGGATCTGAGGAACATTTATGTTGCTTTTAAGCTTTCCCTGCTTAAGCCATTCATCAGGGTTTCAGGCTAAGGGACAGATGTTTCTGATGGAGCTTCCTAACCATCAAGAGCGGTGTGCATTTTGTATTAAGCTCAGTGGAGGTGGTGATCCATGTTGCATCAATTACCACATCATAATTGCTAGGATGTTTATTATTTTCCAGATATTATTATTATATATCAGCTAGAAGTTGTTAGTGTCTTGCATATTGCTTGCCTAACACTGGCGTGTCCTGTCTGTGACTTTTCCCATTACTTCAGTGTTCCATTGGCTGCACGCACAATTAACTGAATATTTGGGGCATGTTTGACTAGATGCAAGCTAGACTCAATTTTCTGGTGTGTTGTTAGCTCTGTATTTTGGTTAACTCTTTTTTGCAATACCGTATAAATCTTGTAACAGTACCTTCCTTCCAGAGGATTGTTTTGGAATTGACCATTGTACCACTAGATGGCAATATTAGGTAAACCACAATTTTAAGTTACACGAGCCCTACCCTAAAGGCACATCTGTATCAAGACAAAGGGAAACACGTTTCAAGAGAAATATTGCTTTATATCTACGCAGCAGGTACTGCTGGAGATCTTTCATGTCATAGGATGGCGCTTAAGCATAAGATATTCACTTTTCCTTGTGGAAGTGGGATTCCTTGTGATCATGTTTTTATTAGGTGCAAACAGTCCTTCTGTATTTTGTCTTCTCTTTCTTGCTTGTCAGTTATGTTTTGTGTGTAACTCTTTTTAACGTCTTCATTTGTGGAAGCTTTTGTGTTCAACTTATTGCATTTTTGTTTATTCTGGGTTTGATCTCTGTTTCTATTTTATACATGAATTAAAATCCTGCAGAGAAAAGTCAATTTCCCAGTGTGGCCTGATGGTTGTTGATCTTTGAAAAGTATTTATAGATTTGTGGAAGAAGACACAAATAGACTTTGCCAATGGTCTGTCTGTGCTGTACTTTACAAAGTAGTTCAACAGTGTTATTTTTCTGTTGCTATTTTAGCTGGTTTTTTTTTGTTGTTGTTTGGTTAGGTTTTTTGTTTGTTTTTTTTTTAAATTTGAAATGTTGCAGTTTAAAAAGGCTTTACAGTGAGGACGTGTCATTCTTTATGTTTTGTTACTGTTCTCCCATCTTGATCTAGTTTTTTTAGAAATATATGTCCATTTTTTTTCTTGTTTGCTTGTTTGTCAGTTTTATATAAATTCCATTCTCCATCTGTTTCTCTTGCCTGCCCTTTCTCATGGGCTTCTGCCTACAAAATCTTGATCCCTGAATATTAGCCAATTTACAGGGAATCCTCTCAGACTTTCCACCTCTTTATAATAAAGACATATTCTCCCGTGTGTATATGTACAGGCAGAGGGAAGCTAAGTAATAAGCATGGAAACTATTCTATGTAGAAGGAAAGTGGGTGAGCAGGAGAGCTTTAAAGCGTACATGCTTGAGCTGGTAGCAGTTAGAGGACATTTAAGAAGGCTAGAGAACCATCAGAAAATAGTGATTAGGTCTTAAGATGAATCACCAGTCCTCAGGGGAGTATTCAAAAGGTCAACAAAGATTAGGGAACATCAAAGAGGATAATAAAGTGAAAGGAAGAAACTGGAAGGCAGGAGCCTTTCAGTAGAAAAGTAGGTAGGACATTTTAAATCCTGTGGAGAGCCCTAGACTGTCCAAGCATCAAAATCTACTTCTACAGCAGAAGAATGAATGACAGAATGAATGACATCAGTATGAAAACGAAAAGCTTATCTGTCCTACTGGAGCATGCAAAATTGAAAACACCAGCAACTTTTCTCTGGAGATTCAAAAATGTCTAGTGGGTAAGAGAATGAGTTTGCCTCAAGCTGAGGATGATACATGGAGGAAAAGTCATGTATAGAGACTATTCTGATTCCACTACTGACGTTCATTGTTACTGGTACAGGCTTTTGCATCCTTGCTTATGCTTTTGACTTGGAAAATAAAAAGGTATGAATTCTTAGGGGCTGTTTCAGTGTCTGTTCTTAATGCTGCTGGATCCTTATCTTATATGTGGAATCCTTACATATGAATACCTCTTTAAATAATGCATACTGACCATAAACAAGATTGGTCAAAGTATCTGTTCTTCAGAGAGGAATTCTAAACAATCCCTGCCCCACTCCCCCTCCTCCCCATACCATCTTTTTTGGAGGAAATACTGCAGAAAAAAAAAAGTGTTTTGATGACATTTCTAACTGTAAAAGAATAAATGGATTGTTTTCCCTCTCATTTTGTTGCAATAGTGTAAAAATATTTTTCTTGTTCTTTGTCAGATATTTCATTTAAAGAATGAAAAATTCTTTCAGTTTAATAATATGCTTTAATCTGTTTTCTATATTCTATCATGTAGTGTAGTATTATATTTTCTATTTTCATATGATCTATTCAGTATTTCAGCTGATAGCTTTACCAATCTTGTCAAAATCAGAACTGATAAAAAAATCTCAATGATTCTAAAGGAAAAAAAGACAGCATTTTTCTTTTTGAAAAAAACTCCTCCGCCCCCCAAAAAACCCCAAACCTTGGAATTTCAGCTTAAAAAGAAAGGGAAAAACTTTATTTCTACCTAGAGACCATTTAAAAAAAATTACTTTTTCATGTATTAAGCTATACATGTAACATATATTTCTGTTTTCATTTATTGACTGAGTCTACATTGAATTTAAACTTTTCATGAATATCCCTTACATATTATGAGCCTAGATAAGAAAGTAAAATATCATCTGTGGATGGGCAGCGAACTGATGAAGGTGGAAAGGTTGATGCAAATCACTATTAGTCTACTAGACTACACGAGTCACTATCGAAATAAGGTGTAATACCACACTGAAAATTGATGGAGTGCATGCAGATTGTGATCCCTCCTACTCTACAGTTAAAAAACTCTTTGTGGAGAGGTGTTCTTTTTAAGCTGAATTACAGCTAGAGTTGCTGTCAAAATACGCCACAAATCAGCTGGATCAGCAAAGCTAAAGGGATAGAGAAGTATCAGCCATTGTCACTGGGAACCTTGGTTTTGTCATTATCAAACTCCAGTGTGGACCTGCAGCCAGAATGGGATAAATCTGCAAGGCTTTCTGCTGGGTTATTTCTGCATTAATTATAAACCAGAACAGTCACTGCAGTTACAGGTACGGAAAAAAATATACAAGATAGAAAAAATTATGCACAAAATGTTTGTCTATTGCTGTAACTTACTGGCCCAGTCGAGTCCTTTATTGCTCTAATTTTTTCCTGGCATTTGCTTGGATATTGTTTGTTTTGTTGCATAAGCACTGATTAATCATCTGTGTTTAGGAGCATCCATTGATACCCAGTTTCCTCTGCTTTTTTATCTACAAGGCCCAGGAACAAATTTTAAGTGTTTTATTCCAGCAATCAATGGGTAAACACATGCTGAATACAGTTTTAGGACACCTGAACTTTGGGTCACAGAGTCAGCTTCTGGGCTGTGACTCGGCTCTGGAAAAGATCCATGATATACATTTGCTAGGTAATAATCTCTCAGGGGCAGCTCAGAGGGCTCTGTCATGTTTTTAGTGAAGCAAAATTTATTTTCTTTTTTTTTTTTACCTTTATAATTTTTTACCTGGGATAAAATAACATAACAGATATTACCACATCAGGAATATTCATTGCCTGAACAACTGAAATTTAAATTAACTTATTTAAATTTGGCCTGATCATGTATGATAATCACACTTGATGTCAGCTTAGTACACACATAAAAAGTGTATTGGTCAGATATAGCCACTGAACGTGTCGAATATGTTTCATGCTAGAATTCATGATAATCCTGAAAGACTAACTCTGTCAATTAACTAAAGTTATATCTCTGGTAAATTATTTGAGATGAGAAGTAAATCAAGATTTCTTTTAGAGGTTTTCTTTTCACTAGACCTATAATTTTTCTTAGTATTTCTTTATCTTACATCTTGGATCATAGATTTTTTTCCTTCTAACTCAGGAAACAGTGTATGTTAGGACTCTGTTTGGCACTGAGGAATATGAGACAGAAGGAGGTAGTGTTTTAGTAAAATGCCTTGATTTTCTGGTAGCATACATATTTCAGGAGTTACACAAGAAAGACTGAAGTGCTATTAACCCTCTTTGGATGTCTATTTCCACAAAATCTGACACTGTTTTAAAATCAGTGTCTCACTCTCTGCTTACTCTATTTGATCAACTGCACCTCCAGGTGTGTACACCAAGTCTGGTGAGCTCAGACAGTGCATTTACTCTTTGTACACTCCCCAAATCAAAATCCCAGTAGCTGTGCTAGAGATTATCTCCTTTTACATACTTTCTATTGCACTTGCAGGAGATTTCCAGGTTTTTCAAGTCTTTTAGGGGGCTTCTGATTTGAGAAGCCATATTGGGCTGGTAGGTTATGACACATGAATCACTGTACTACCACAGTCAGAGGCTGCTGCTTCTCTAATACGTGGTGTATTTTTACAGTAAAGGACAGCAAATGTGAAGAAATGTCAAAAAATGTTACTCCATTGCCTACTATTTTGCCCTCTCACAATATTTTCAAAATGCCTAGCTTCCACGGGAGGAATAATGCCTGTTGGAAAATATAATTTAAAAAAATAATTCAGCAAATAATGCTTGATTCTGACTGTTTAATAGAAAATCACTCACATTGATTCTCTTTTTTTTCTTTCATCTTAAAGCTCTTATGAAGCCAACTATAACCAACTACACAAACATATGAAACTCTTTTTTTGCAGTGAATCGCTCAAGCAGAAATAAAATTTCATTGAGCATAGTGTTTTATATCCTAATTAAAAAAAATAAAGAAAAATATTTAATTGTCTTATTCTTAGAAAAACTCATACATGACCTGATTTCTGCTATTTCCAATATATTTAAGCATATCCTTCCCCAGAAGTGTGCAGTTGTGAAAAGAGAAGGTATGGAAAGTGAAGGATGATATTCACAGATGAGTGACCATATTTTATTACTGCAAATCCATCAGCACATCACATTCTTTCTGCAAGCAGCCCATTAAAAAGAATGCTTGATGCAATTAAATGTACATTTTGGTGTGAGACAAATGTATGTTTAAATATATACATATGAAAAAATAAAAAAATTGGGATAATCAAGTGCATTTCATATAGTTTCTTTGTGAGTACAAATAATCACTTCATTTTTTCCTGTGTATTTTTTTAATCAGCCTGAGGCACAGTGGGAGGTATTTCTTCAGCTTTCCAATAAGGAAGGGGCGAGGATTAAAAGGGGGGTCTGCCTTCAAAGCCACAGTAGGTCCAGAGGGAGTCTCCTCCTGAGATTTTGGCATTGGAGAGTCTTTGAAGTTTTTTGGATTTTACTTACCAGGTGGTCTTGACTCATAGCAGCATTTCCTCTGAGCTGCAGTCACACAGCACTGCAGGGAATCTACCTACTTTACTTTCTGGAGTAAAGAAGCCACAGGAAAAATTACATTTTTCCAGGATGGTTATATCTCTTCTGGGAGCACAACAATTCCTGCTACAGGACTGAGATGGAGCAGAAATATATGCCAGATAGCAGAAAGTCTGATTAAGTCAAAAACTAGCATGTAGCAGTAATGGAAAGCACTGTCTGAATGCAGTCATCAGATGGCAGAATTGAACCAGCAATAGCCAGAATTTTGTGCTCTGTAGTGTATGCTCCAAACAATATGGTTTAAAGAATAGATAGCAAGTAGCAGCTGGTGCTTGTATATATTCCCAAAATACTGTACCTGGCTTACCTGCCTGCACTTTGAGCTAACATAGACCACGGTATTTGTGTATCATTTCCAGAAGCAGCACTTCAGGGACTGAGGATCAGAGCATCAATCAATCAGGATTGTTAGATCATTTCTAGACATGTGCCTTTGAAGACCTGTACCTGTGTAAATATTGACCATCATGATGCTGCTGTCTGTACATTTTTGGCAATAGCATGGGTCCAATCCACTTCTGTATCCTAAATACCATTTCTTTGAGAGGTTTCTTTTCTGAAGTGAAACTGTTCAGCCAGTTTTTAACTGCAGTTAGTTTCTTTGGGCACCAGGCAACTTCATTAAATTACTTGCCAAGCTCAGCTCATTGCCAGCAGCGAAATTCTGTAGGAGCTGATCTCTCAGATTTTACGTATTTTTCTCCCTTGTAACTGCAATACCTTCAGATAAAGAAGCACAGTACTACCAGTTCTGACAACACATGGACCCATACAATTTCATTACTGCTTTCTCTTTTGTAAAAATAAAAACATATTATTTTTAATCAACCTGCTGACTCTAATAAATTATTTCAGCATTAGCTTTTCTGATATTCCTTTTCCCATTAAGATTCCCTGTAGTCTAGTTTCAGTTCCCAAACTATACACATTTCTACCCCCAGATTAAGATATTTTATATTCTCCATTAGTGCCTAAAGGTAGTATTTCCTATGGATTGGTTCACTCTAAGAAAACTAGAGAAAGGAACTTAAACAGAATTTAGAAATCTACAGCTAAAATTATCAATTTTATGTGCAGAAATGACATTAGCAGGTATGTCTCCAATAGATTGTCCATTAAGGTGTTTAAATATATTACATCCATACACAACATAAGCATCAAAAGAAACTTAAAATACTTCAGCTCTTTATCCTGAATTCAAAGTGGCATACTGATCCCATGTATTCAAAATTTCACAACTGATGTTTGGGGTTTTTTCTTTTATTTTTTTCCCTTCATCTACAAGTGCACACAAAATCTCATAACAAACTGGTTGGCATTTCACACATGACAATTCTTCACAAGTATATTGGAATTTGGGCCTCCTAACATTAACCACTTACTTCTGAACTTGTCACCTGGGATCCCTTTACAGTCAATGAAAAGCAACAGCCACTTCTAGAGGTAATTCATCCCATGTGTTTTAGATACCTGCTTTAGGAAGTGTCTGCTCAGGAAGTTATGATTCCTTTCCAGCGACTGTAACAGGAGCCTGGGGGGACCAAGCAGAGAAAAAAATTCCAGTCTTGACATTTGGTCTGGTGAATCTCATGCAGAGTCTAAGGTCTTGAAAACAAGATTGCAATATTCCACTGCCTCTTTATAAGAACTGTGTGCCTTCTGTACCTGTTTTGCTACAGTGAAATAAGTGATGAAAGGCACAATGCAACACCAGCACACCTTTTAAAGGTGACAAAATCACACTTATAGACTATACTCATCAGGACATTACCTTAAGAAAACGTGATGGGAAAATCGCAACAACAATTGAAAAAGTTTCAGTAATGAAATGTAACAGAAGTATTAAAACTAACTTGTAACAGCATGTAATCATAAGCATGATACAGATGGTTTTACCATTTGGGTATTTTTTAATTGGTTTTGTATTAATATTGGTTTTGTATAATTTATTTTTTCATTTGACTATATAGTGGTCTCACTTTGCCTTCACTGAATAAACTGTTTGACCAACTCTGCCAGGCCCAATTTTTAGGCTGAAAATAACAATGAAATAAATAACCAGAAATCTACCTATTTAACTAGATTTAGCATATTTGAAGGACCACTCTCTCTTCATATTTAATTTAGTTTGAATGACAGTAACAATATAAATTTTAAAAGTGTGATACTGGAATAGCTACTCTAGCAAATTGCTGCCACATCAAACTCTTCACACCTCTCACCCTCAAGAATTTTGAACAGCCCAAGGATTACCTATTTATAATTTTTCTGTGATTCTTTTTTGTGCATATGTGTTTGGTTTTAAAAAGTATTGATTTGATATAAAGAAGGTAAAAACTGATTTTTAAAGTTTACTTTTCCAGTGTTGCTTCTGCTATTACTTGCTATACACAATGAGTAAGCACATGATGGATTTTTGAAGGCATACTCTAAATTTCCAAGACTTCCTCTGTGCATGGAATCTTCGTTCTTCACTTAGTCATGGTCCTTGTAAGTTTTCTAGTCAATCAACAGCTGCCAGAAATGTGAACTGTGGGAACACAAGGTTTGTCTCTGGCTGCATTTAAGGCACAGAGACCCGGGCAGGGGGCTCAGAGACCTTGGAACAGAGCCCAAAATACCTGTGGTTTGGATTTTAGCCATGGAAATAATTGCCAACTTTAAAAGAAGAATTAAAGGTCACAAGAGTTTAAATAGAGTAATAATAAATATGTCACAGGGTGTAAAAGTAGATTTTGGGTTTTAGTACAGGGGGGTGTGTGATGCCAAGAAGGAGAAACCTCATGGCTTTTTAGGTTTCTTCCTTCTTTACATTCTCCATTTCTGTTGTGATGGTGACACACATTGGTTTAGAGACTGACTGTCTNCTTCTTCTTTCATCTCGGGCGTGAGAAAAAAGAACCTTATTAGCTCTGGAGAATTTCTGCAAAAGCAGAAAACCCGACAGTGAACCATTGTAAGATACCTCACTGATCTTATATTTGCTAGTCTGATGTAACAGACAAACTATGATTATAAATGTCTTACAAAGGTTTTCAAAGGAACATCAGAAGTATTTCTGACTGGGACTCTGTATGTGTGACAACTGGCTGCTTCAAAAGGAACAGTGAACGTCCAGTGAGGGAGCAAGTGAGTGAGAAAACATACCCAGTGATATTTGTATCAACAAAAACCCAACCTCCCATATTGATTTCCTTATTGATGTAGGATATTCATACAGACAGACTTAAAATGAGTTAACAGTAGTTTCAGTGCTTTATGTCTCCCAAAGCAGGTGATCTGGAGGGCTTCATACAATTTTTTGTCATAGCAAGTTTAGACTATGCTAGTCTCAGTACTTTTATTAACTTCTGCTTTTATTCAGCTCCACGGAAGGTTACTAGTGTCAGTAATTTGTTTTTTGTTGCAATAATTAGAGCAATGCTTTTTGCTCTCAACATTTTGCAGCCTAAGGACTGCAGAGGACAACTGAGTTTAGTTCATTGCTTCAGGTAGCTGATATGTGAAATTAAAAGAGTCAGTCATGTTGATTGGACCCATGTGGATATATCTTTCTTTGAGCTGATGAATGAACTTTTAGAATTAGTGTTGTTAAAAATAGACATATTTTCAAATTAAAAATACATCTTAGATGCTCTCTGCAATATTCCCTCACAAGCATCTTTTTAGGGGGAATTATTGATATTAAAACAAAATTTCAAATTTGCTAAATGCAAAACTGTGTAAAGAACAAATAGGTTTTTAATAATTCACTTTCCTATGAATGGTATATCCATCCTTTTGTTTATCTTAATATTCAAAGGTATTTCATAGTTATCTATGTTTTAAGATATTTTTAAATATTTTTATTTTTAGTATGTAATTACTCAATTTATGGCATTGAAGAAATAGAGACTTTTATCTAGAGAATTCTACTGACCTTCAACAAGAAATGCATCTAGATGAGCACTGACTTTAAGAAAAAGCTCTTTAGCTTGTTTTGGGTGCTTAAAATACCTTTGAGTTTTATAGAGTCTCTTAGTGACACTCACTAACCTAGTGACACTCACCAACCATTCAGACAGACATTAGTGTTATTGTAAGTGAATGTAATGAAAGGTTTCTGGGTTTGAATTTTTGGTTTCTGTTTTTTTGAATTTTTTTTTTTCCTCAAGTCTGGAGAGAATTTCTCTGCTCAAGAACTTTATTTCAGGTATGAATTTTAACAAACTTCATTGCTTTTACTGGATTTTTTCTGGAATTTTGCACTTCTAAATGTGTCCAGACCTTGTTTGTAGTTTTAAAATATACTCACCATTACGAGCTCTCAAAATCTCACTTTCACAAAGCAAGAAATTAAGTTCAAGACAGTCAGAGAATGTAAAGATAGTTATATATAACTTCTTTTGTCTGATGTAGTTCTGTGGCACTTGCTGATATTTACGTCTCTATTCAGCAAATACAGACCCTAAACAATGTGGCCAAATTCAATTTTTCTGTGCAACATGATACAAAACATTAGAAAAGCATTTCTAGAAAGGATGACCAAATAGGATATTATAAAAGACAGCAAACATCCTGTCTTGCGCTTCATATTTCTAACATTAGTGTGCATTGATGCCATGAGTTTAGTGATTACTGCTTGGGGGATTATGGGTGCCAGAAAGCTGTAACACTGATAATTGTGATACCTAAGCTACCTAGAAGTTATACTGACAACACATGTATGTACAGGTTTTTAAATATTGTGCCTTGGTACACAGGTTAATAACCAAATCTCATGTTTTAAGAATCTCTCTGAAAGGATTTTTGTTCATTAATGGATATGATTGCCAAAACCCAAGTACAGGAAATGATTCCCTGGTAACGAATACATGAAACCATAGAATCAGATAGAGGTTCTCCTTTTTCAGCAGGAATGTTAAATAATATCTATAAAATTTTAGGAATACAGAGACACCAAAGCATTTTGCATCATCCAAAGTCCTCAGGATTCATAGAAAGAATGAATAGGACTCTCAAAAATAAAAATGCTTAAACTTGTATTCAGGTAGGCTTGAAATGACCTGAATATAAATAGTGCTATGGAATATTAGAAATACCCATCACTAAAGTCTAGGTTTGTCACCAGCTGAAATAGTGTTTGGCAGGCAGGCACTTCACCTGTTTCCATGACCTTTGTCCTCGTTAAGATCAGAATCTTAGATGGAGATGAATGAATTACTAAAGTTGACTTTGTGGTACAAAAAGACCTGCAAGAAAATACAACAAATACAATACAAGCCAGATTGTTTGAACCAATAGCAGCCAGAATGCAATACAGTCTAGATAAGCAATATTGATAAAAGTCCACGCTCACAAAACAAGGCTGGACATTAAATGGGAGAGTTTGTATCCTGTGTTATTAACTTCTGGTATTGCTGTAAAAGTTGCAGAAAACTATGACTGGATCTACCTCTTCCATGTTAAATGTCTTCCCAAGAAGAAATCATTTAGATTAGCCACCACTGACCTTGCAGTACTCTGTCAATCCTACCTTGGAGATTAAAACTTGCTATCCTGCAATGAAAGGTCACTGAGAAAAATATCATTGATACTGGAGCTGGGAAAGTATAACCAGAAAAGGCATGGCCAGATACACAGACTGGTGCTGGGCATGTAGGTGGCACCAACTTCCTGGTGCAGATGGGTTAGCCACGAGACTTTTTTAATGTTTTATTATTGGATTAAAATTATCTTCTATAGCTTCTTAAAATAGAATGGGTTATCATGATTCTGGCATTAATCCTTCTTTATATTGATGCTTTGGTACTCTTTCTCTTATACATTTCATTAAAAACAGTGGGCAAAATCATTGCCAAAATGGGCTAAACCATACATTGACAAATCTGAGACCTATTCTCAAAACTGTGATATGTTTAGGAAATCTGTACAAAGGTATTGAAGAGTCTTCATAAAAAATCCCATCTATATATGGACAGGAGTCCCTCAAAAAACATAAAAGGAAGTACTCTCATAGACAAATTTGATTAACTGTATTCTTCTGTCTGAATACTCTCATTTATTATAATTCTCATTTCTCATCCCTGTTCTAGCTTAACGCTAGGAGTTAAAGTTAGACAACCTGGTGCAACTGGCAGATGCAAGTGGAATGAAGAAAATAAGGGCCAAGGAAACATATCCAAGATAATGAGATAACTTCAGCCCGTGACAGTGCAAACCAGTAAGAAATCAAGAGATCACCTACCAAAATTAAGTGTTAGAGCACCCATTGTTTAATGAGTGGTACGGATATCATTGTGGAAGGGATCTCTTTACAGAGGAATCCTTCTTGAGCTATAATCTGAGAATCAATAAAAGACAAATTGGAAACCTTCACTTGGACCTAACATTAATTAACATGGGATCCTAGGGTTGGGCTCGATTATGGTGGATTAATGTGTATAAACCAGCTCCTGTGTGGTTTAAGATGGGGAAAACTTCTGCACAACAAGCACCTGGAATATATGAGAGAAACAGCCCTGCACACACCAACATGCAGAAGGAGGCAGTGCTCCAGGGACTGGAGCAGAGATTCCCCTGCAGCCCATAGTGAGGCCCATGGAGAGGTAGGCTATTCCCCTGCTATTCCCCTCTAAGTCTCTGGTGAAGCAGCCCATGGAGCATTTCACATGGGGGCATGTGGATGTGCTCTGAAAGAAGCTGCAGCCTGTGGTAGGGCCCATACCAGAGCAGGTTCCTGACTGGAACTGCAGCCTGTGGAGAGGAGCTCAAACTAGAGCAGGTTTGATGGCAAGACCTGCCATCCTTTGGTAGGGAACCAAACTGAACAATGTGCACCTGAAGGACTGATCCCCATGGAATGGAGGCATGATGGAGCAGCTCTGGAAGAACTGGGGTTTGCGGGAAGGATTCAGATTGGACAAGTTAGTGGAAGACTGTGTCCCATGTGTAGGATCTCATGCTGGAGGAGAGGAAGAGTGTGAGGAAGAAGGAGTGACAGAGAGAACACACAATGAACTGGCTGCAGTTTTCACTCCCCATCACTCTGAGATGCTCAGGGGAAGCAAGCATAGGAGTCAGGAGTGAGGCTGAGCCTGGGGATGATGGAGGGTGGGGTGAAATTATTTTACATTTTTTTCTTATTATCTTATTTTTCTTATTTTCTCATGCTATTCTGATTTGATTGGCAATAAAATAAATTAATTTCCCCAAGCTCAGTCTGTTGTGCTTGTTATGATAACTGCTGAGTGGCATCCTTCCTTATCTCAACCCACGGTTGTCATTTCTTGTCATTTCTTCTGCCTTCCCTGTCCTCTTGAGGAAGGGGACGAGTAGAGCATCTTTGTGGACACCTAGAACATAGCCAAGGTCAACCCACCTCCCTGACAAAAGCCACACTGATTTGACCAGTGAGACTGAACTTCTGGGTTTTGTGTCTCTAACGTCTTAGTGGTATTTCCAATTAACATTTCTTTTCAAAAGGGTGATGACAATTTTGTTCTATAAAAGGAGATCAATGCTGGCATATGACAGTGAAATTCTGAACAAAAAGGTGTACAACAACTCGAATAAAACTTAACAAATATGAAAAACTTTTCTGTGTGAGATGAAGTCCTGACTTCTTGAGGATAAGTATGAAATGAGAATACAAATCAGAGAGTGCCATCTGACTTCAGTGTGGTCTTCCGGGAGATCGCAGGTTATCTTTACATACTACTTCTTCATCAATAACAGATGAGCTACTATTTCTTCTTACATGTCATTGCCCTTTCCTCAAAAACAAAAGGATGAAGCGGAGCACTGAGGGGAGAAAAAGGTGAGGGAGAGATTCATGAGGGGGGATAATTGGATCAGTCTTTTGAGCTGTACTTTTATAAAAAAGGCTGGTGAATTAGCTAAGCATAATCTTTTCTGATATTGCTAGAAATTTCATTGCCTAAATTAATTGTCTAGAAAACTTTAAATGCAAAAGACTAAATTCACAGAACCATTAAATATAAGGACAACCTGTTATCATTTATGGATTAAAACTATTTTTATTCTTCTAAGGGAAAAATTGCTGCTGTATTAATGTCAAAGAAGACTTTCTCTGTTCATACAGATACACCTGTAAATAACTTTCTCTATTCATATAGATACAACCAAATATAACTGAACTTGGAGTGTGCCAAGAAACTGGGTGTAATTTTTTTTGTGCCAACCGTCCTTGTAAAGCACCGAAAGGACAGAAAAAGGAATTTCTAGTCAGGTGTTTAGATGATTCACTTTTCACTGGTGTTTCCTCTGCCAATTCCAAAGACTGGTTTTCTGAAGATACAGTACACATTTTATGTGACAGTAGGCAGAATATTCATAAGGTTGAATTGATTACATTGAATTGACCTGATTACTTCAGAAAAGAAAAATATATTGACTGATATTTCTGATAGCCAAGTCCATAACTTTTTAATGCTGTCTGACGAACTGAAGCATGTGAAGAGCAATAAACATCAATGTAAATTTTTTTAATATGGCATTTTAGAAGATAATAATATGTTTATTTGGAAACTGATGGCCTATTGGGTTAAACAGCAAAATAGTCACTGTCCAAGAATTATGTAGGTTTGTGGGAAAGGAAGGAAATATTATTCTCTCTACTGTTCCTGTGGCTACAGGCCTCCATCTAAGACAAAGGCCACTGCAAGGATCACATCATTTAATGTATCAGTTCAAACATGGACTACTACAGAGTACCATTGTAACTAAAACCCATTAAAGGCTCTTTAGTCCCAGCTTCCTGCTGTAGCAAGTGAATTCCCTGCAAACACTAAAGTTTATATGCCAAATCTCTTCAGAGCTCATAGTTTTATGTCAGATCACTAAATCCCATACATCTGCTCTAGAACATCTCAATTAGCCTGGGAAGCACATGTGTAGGTAGAAGCCCTAAATTCCTACATCTGAACTGGTCACTACATATGAATTAGTTTAGGGATATTGTGTAGGGCCCATGTGAGACCTGTGTCCTTCTGAGACAGCAGTTTGACACTAAGTAGGGTGTCTGAAGTCTCATAATCATATGGTATCTAAAATGCCACCAGATGTTTGTGTCCTATCTGAATTCTGCCCCTATTACTTGTTTTCATTGTTACACTTCATGCAGCTGTCCTGTCATATGTAGTACAAGACTTTCACATGGAACTGAAGATCTGATCCATGGTGAGGCATCCATGTCCTCTAGAGCTGCAGAGGAAATGTCAGGCTCCTGACATGTGCTTCTGATCTTCATTGGCTCAAGGCTGTCTCACACGTGGACACACTTATCTAATTTAAGTGTGTACTGTATGTAACTGGAGAAATCCCAGGTCTCTATAGTTCTGTAGCTTTATTCAGTGGATTCATCTACAAATCCTATGCCTTGGAAATGAAATGTAGTAGGATGTCTACATTTAGGCAGATGAGCCTTGAGTTCAGATTTGACCCTAAGGGTCTGACCCTTAGTAATGGAGATTAAATTTGTAGCCTCACTGCCTGAACTTGAACCTAAAATACAAGCACTAGGACTCTACAAGTTCTACATTATCAGTAGAAAGTAGATGATGCCTTTAAAAAAAAAAAAAAGATTATTTATGCCTTTATTTTCCCTGATTAAAAAGTGACCTTTTCATGCATGAAGAAACATTTTCCATGATGCATCAGTTGATATAATTTATCATACTATTCAAATTTATCCTATGTGGGAGATAAGACCATATGGAAAACAGCTAAAGCACATCTTAAAAGCTAAGGAAAGGGAACTATAAATCTCAAAGTATGCTGTGCTGGATGTTGTACCAAATAGTCTGACATAAATTTTTTTAAGCCTCAGCAGAAAAGTAGAGAGGTTCTAGGGGGAAAAAAATAGGGGAATAGTTTTGGTTGCTTTCCAGTTCTTTAATCAAAAACTAATTTTGGGCTCATTCTTTCCGATCAGTTTCTGTACCACAGGGTATAGGGGAACAAACATGGCAAGTGGGACTGCACATCTGTTGGTGTGACCTATAGCAGTGACTGCTATCAGCAGAAGTGCTAAAGCAGTAACCTTGGGTGATAGGTCTGTGGGTCGAAGTACTTGGCTTTCTGTTACTAAGCTGATGCTCAGATTGCCATCATCTCTGGGCTGTAATCAGTTCAACTGGCAGGCAAACAAATAATCAAAATAATCCATACTGACCCTTCTCTGCAATAGCTACTAACTTGAATTTGGTTTTGGATGTTAAATCTCTCTTATATCAATTTGAATGTTGATACACAACTGTCATTGTCAGAGGAACTGATGAATATCTTCATACTGAGATTTGACATAGAGGCATCAGAGGTCTTTGCATGAGGTATCAGATATATAAACTGCTGATTTTTAGATTTTTTTTTAACTGCTGGATCAGGCTGTTACTGTGGGTTGTCATTGAATAGGCATATGGTCAGACAGGATATTCATTCACAGGTGAGAAGAGTATAGTTTGGCGTGCCCAGATAGCTGAAAGGAGGATTGTTTTTTGATTATGTGGTGCAATACTTTGAAAATCTGGCTATTAAAAGCATTTATAAAAGTGGCGTGAGTCAAACAAATGTGTCTTCTTGTGTTTGGTTTTAGATAGTCAGGCTCTGCCTACCCTCACCAAATTGAACAGAGTTAAAGAGCACTGTCCATGCTGTTGAGTGGCTGAAGTGGTCACAGAAGAGCTTTCACCTGGGCCAAGTACCATTTTTCCCAGAGAGCTCCCACCTTGACAGCTGGTGTGGATAGGGGACCATTCCTAGCAGGCAAGTTGGGCACAGTTGCATGGCAAAACCAGTTCATGTGTGTGCACTGAGGCAGCTCCCTGGCAGCTGGGCAGTCACAGGCACCTTCTGCAGCATAGACATTGCCTCGGGTTACAAACTCACACTGTCACTTTGCGCTGTTCTGTACCCTCGGCAAACATTTGTCCCCTGCCCATCTATGGGCATCTATGAGGGCTTCCAATCAAATGTCAGCTATTTAACAAAGCAAGGATTCCCAGCTGTTAGGAAAGGGAAGCTGAATTTGGCTCCCTCTCTATCAGATATTTTCAATATGGCATCATAGTCAACCTTTCAAGTAAGAGGCACTGTGACACTGGAACAAAAAGAGTGTCAGCAACTCCCATGCTGCAAGGCTGCATGCAGCAGCAATAGAATACACCACTTTATGTCAACCACAGTATCAAAAATCCTTGAACTGAATTGCTTAGAAGATGAAAGACTCAAATTTAAAAACATTGCTTAAGCATATTGCTGTTTTGAACTCCTTCTGGGGTGCCTTACATAAAGATCTCTGCTTTTTTTCTGAAGGGGAAAGGAACAAGTTGACCAATATTTCTGAAAACTGTCCCTTTTTGACATATCTGAGGATAGGAGAAGAATCAGACAACCAAAATAAGTTAGTTTACAAAAAAGAGATAAAATTCTATTAGGTACTTAGAAAGAATCAACACATACCTTCATGGTTGCTGGTGTTTTGATAGTTGATGTCCTAAACCAATGTGATTAAAATAGAGGTAAAAAAAAATAAATCTGTGTGTTCTAAGCACAAAATTGGAAAGGAAAAATGCATAATGAAACTCATAGGAGAGCATGAAGCAGGCAATAAAAGAAGCATCAATATCATAGATAGCTGTCTTAAAGCATTCTTTAACAGATTTTCTATTTAAAAGAGGGTTCAAAGACTTTTTCTTTATAAATGGCATTTCCAAATTTCTTTCTAAATCATCCTGCTGCATTTTTTGGATGTTGTTCAGAGGTAGGAACAAGTAGAGCACACATCAGCTTTATCTTAATCCTTAACCTTACACATGACAGTGAAGTGCAAGCCTCTCTGATGTTCTGCATCATATATTTAATTTCTAAGAACTTTAAATCTCCTGAAATGACAAAAGTAACCGACACATCTATAAAATAGGACATCAATCAGATTCTCCCTGCTTTTGAATCACAGTTATAAAGGGAATATTTTCAAATAGGGAACTGTCTTTTTTATTTATAGATATTCAGCTGGAAATAAGGGAACAGTAAAATGTTTCCTCCATATCTTTTTCCCTGTATGAAAACAGGGTTACAGATCAATTGATTTACCATCACAATCGATTAGATGACTCTCTTGCTATCTCTATTGTGACAGTAGACAGGCGCTCATATAGATCTTTCATTAGAGGAGTCACTGAAAATCAAAGGTTCATTGCATGCCTAAATGGCTTGTAGCTGACTCATTAGGCCATTAACCAACCATTAATATTGTTTAAACTCAAACCTTACAGACAAAATAAATTATAGTCACGTTATCCAAACAAAATAACCTTAACCTCTTTAACAAGTATGTAATTATGTGAATTTATTACCATCTGATCCCACTGAACTGAGGGGTTCATTTCTGGAGCCATGAAGGGGGAAGATGGGAATACATCACCTTCAAGATAAGTGCTACTGGGAGGCAGGTGCCTGAGCCACTGATATGCTCTGTAAGGCATAAACCCAAGGTCCTGACTTGCCTGGTTAATGCCCAAACAAAATTATCTTGCACACAAAATGCTTCCTCCTTATGCAGTACCAAATCTCTTCTTATTTATTTTTAAATGTTTCTCCATTTTACAAATGTGTTGCATGTAGAAAATGGCCTTCTCCATCTCACTATGGTACCAAGGCTTCACATAGACAAGCAGAACCTAACAGCAATTAGCTGTAATTGAATGAGAAGACATTGGAAATTTTCTCTTATCATCATTCTTTCAAACTTGAAAATTCTGTATGTGTGATGCAATGATCTCCTGAAATTATATTGAAGAAAGAGTATAAAAAACCCATAGCATATGTTCTGAGATATAAAATAAACTTATGTCAGTGTGCTTCCCTTGGAAGGATGCCAGACAAATACTGCTTATTATCAATAATATAAACAAAATATGTTGCCAGCTATATACAGAGCTTAAAATAAGCGAAAAAACCTGCACTACCACATTGCTGATATCCCAGCAGGTCAGCCATAATGAATGCACCAGTTCTCACACATAATTTTTTATAAGATAACTTGCCTGAAAGTGAAGCAGTCAATAGACTCATTTGCAGGCACATTTCTCTCCAGGAAAAACAACCATAATACAATATCAATTGTTTCTTTTGGGTGTACAAAAAATGTGGATGCTGAGAGAGGAAAAAGACAACAATAGCACATAAATTCAATGACAGATGTGCAAAGAGCAATCAGATGGAGAAGTACTGGTAATTAGAGCTGAAAATACAGTTTAATGTTCTTACAGAAGAACAGTCAGAAATTACAAATACTGTATAAGATAATTTAGTAAATGAAAATTATTGCTATTAATCAAATTGTGAAGGGGAAAAAATCCCTCTAAACTGTTCATATTTACTGTACCAAAATATTGCTATAGAATCTCCTCCCATTCACACCAAATATAAACATAATTTTATATTTTTATATAAATAAGGCTTTAACATTTCATGGACTATAGTAGTTCAGCTGAAGGGCAAAATACTTGTCTCAAACATAGCTTAAGTAATTATTATGATTGAATATTTATCATACAATTAATTAATTTTGTAAAAAATATGATAACTTGTTAAAAAATTCTAGTAACCACACCTCAGAAATCCAGTTCAGATTATTATTTGGTGGAGTTTGTGCTCACTATCCTTCCAATAGGGTGGTCTGGAAAATCAGAGATTTTGCATTTTGCAGCAAGATGCATGTTATAAAAAGGGAGCTAATGCCCAGGGCCAGACCTTTCAAATGCATTTTAATTATTTTCAGTGCACTGTCAGAACTTTGATACACGCTTGTGGAATCATGCAAATACCTCTTTATAGGATATATGTCCTATACCCTAAGGCACTGAGGGGATTGAAATACACTTTGGTGAAGTTAGGTGTTATAATAAAGTGAGGTAATAAGAGCAAGCCACCATATTACACAATTAGAAATCTACTTCTAAATCTTCTGGTTAGCACGGCTATGTTTTATATTTATGAAGGAGAAAATGTCCTGATTTTTCACAAACTAGTATTTGCAGGACAATGAAAAATATGATGCACCTTAGAATTGCTGCATCAAATTAATTTGGTTTCATATTTGCTCATTGACCTCAAGAGCATTTCCATTCAGTGTTATAGGTAGTCTGCAAAAGATTTATTCAATTCCATGTCCGTATATTGAGGTGAGGACACATTAACCCAGTGAACTAGATATAGAAAAATATATTAATTACTTGAACTGAATTTTGATTTCTTCTAAACCCAGTATTTTTTTATCTATGGTGCTCTGATAAACCACAGCACAAAAAATATTTAAGCTTGTACATGAATTTAATAAAATAAGTAGGTCCTGTTATCTCAACAGTGGCAGATTTAGTTGTCTATCTACCATGAATAGGATCTAGTAATAAGATTACATGGAAGGATTTCCATGGAGCCTATCAGAATTTGTATAGCAAGATAAAACGTGGTATTAGATTGATATCAATTTTTAGGTGAGTTGAATTACGTACATCAAGTTCTTGCTTTTCTGTACAGGCAGGAAAAGAACTCCACTTACCCAACATACACTGGACTCCAAGCATTCATGTATCTGACATGAGGTCAAGTCAGGGAAGTTTGAAAACTTTATATAAAAAAAAAAAAAATACAGTTTGAGTAATATATGTTGTTATAATTGTGTTTAGGATATTGCTTGAAACCAGCTATATACAATAAGATGGAATATGAATGATGTGTATGTTTGTTTCCAACTGATTTTCCCTGAATTCTTTGCTGTCTTTGGAAATTTGTGATCTGTTTGAGCAGCTTCTGGGACCTACTGTTGTGTGCCACTTTACTGGACTGAGGATGGGAGTGGTTTCCCTCCTTTTAATGGTGTCACTTGCACCTCTTTGGATGCTGCTAAGTCTTCCCAAATACAGATGGGGTTTATTCCTGGGATATGAAATTTTCTAAATATAGAATATTTCATTTTTGAATTTCACCATCATGCCTTGCCTAAATAATTTCTAAGGTGAGAATATATTCAAGTTTTTTCGTCTGTCCCATTCATTTTCCAAAGTATGACCTAATAATTCAGTGCTGTGCCCCAAAGGATCTTGGTGCACACAGAATTGCTCATGGAGAGACCTGCCTTAGCATAATGTAAAACAGTTCCAGCTTTTGCAAAGTGTCTTCATTCTTAGAGTATTTCTACCTGGTTATTTAACAAGGCCAAGTGCAAGGTGCTGTACCTAGATTCAGGGCAATCCTTGGTACCAGCACAGGTTGGGGGATGGACAGAGAGAGACCAGCCCTGCTTGGGGGTGCTGGTGGGTGAGAGGCTG
>VZTB01006141.1:34735-82895 GCA_013397245.1 Thryothorus ludovicianus | reverse complement strand
GTCTGCAAAAGATTTATTCAATTCCATGTCCGTATATTGAGGTGAGGACACATTAACCCAGTGAACTAGATATAGAAAAATATATTAATTACTTGAACTGAATTTTGATTTCTTCTAAACCCAGTATTTTTTTATCTATGGTGCTCTGATAAACCACAGCACAAAAAATATTTAAGCTTGTACATGAATTTAATAAAATAAGTAGGTCCTGTTATCTCAACAGTGGCAGATTTAGTTGTCTATCTACCATGAATAGGATCTAGTAATAAGATTACATGGAAGGATTTCCATGGAGCCTATCAGAATTTGTATAGCAAGATAAAACGTGGTATTAGATTGATATCAATTTTTAGGTGAGTTGAATTACGTACATCAAGTTCTTGCTTTTCTGTACAGGCAGGAAAAGAACTCCACTTACCCAACATACACTGGACTCCAAGCATTCATGTATCTGACATGAGGTCAAGTCAGGGAAGTTTGAAAACTTTATATAAAAAAAAAAAATATACAGTTTAGAGTAATATATGTTCTTATAATTGTGTTTAGGATATTGCTTGAAACCAGCTATATACAATAAGATGGAATATGAATGATGTGTATGTTTGTTTCCAACTGATTTTCCCTGAATTCTTTGCTGTCTTTGGAAATTTGTGATCTGTTTGAGCAGCTTCTGGGACCTACTGTTGTGTGCCACTTTACTGGACTGAGGATGGGAGTGGTTTCCCTCCTTTTAATGGTGTCACTTGCACCTCTTTGGATGCTGCTAAGTCTTCCCAAATACAGATGGGGTTTATTCCTGGGATATGAAATTTTCTAAATATAGAATATTTCATTTTTGAATTTCACCATCATGCCTTGCCTAAATAATTTCTAAGGTGAGAATATATTCAAGTTTTTTCGTCTGTCCCATTCATTTTCCAAAGTATGACCTAATAATTCAGTGCTGTGCCCCAAAGGATCTTGGTGCACACAGAATTGCTCATGGAGAGACCTGCCTTAGCATAATGTAAAACAGTTCCAGCTTTTGCAAAGTGTCTTCATTCTTAGAGTATTTCTACCTGGTTATTTAACAAGGCCGAGTGCAAGGTGCTGTACCTGGATTCAGGGCAATCCTTGGTACCAGCACAGGTTGGGGGATTGACAGAGAGAGACCAGCCCTGCTTGGGGGTGCGGGTGGGTGAGAGGCTGAACATGACCCAGCCATGAGCACTCCCAGCCCAGACACCAAACGTGTCCTGGGCTGCATCCAGAGCAGCGTGGGCAGCAGGGGAGGGAGGGGATTCTGCCCCTCTGCTCTGCTCTGGTGAGACCCCACCTGCAGGGCTGCATCCAGCTCTGGGGGCCAGCACAGCAAGGACAGGGACCTGTGGGAGCGAGTCCAGGGGAGGGACCCCAAAATGATCAGAGGGATGGAACAGCTCTCATATGAGGAAAGGCTGAGAGGATTGGGATTGTTCACCCTGTAGAAGAGAAGCCTTCAGGGTGACCTAATTGCAGCCTTCTAGTACGTGAAGGGAGCCAACAAGAAAGATATAAAGAAACTGTTTACAAGCACATGTAGTGATAGGAGGAATGGCTTCAAACTGAGAGAGAGCATATTTACATTAAATGTTTGGAGGAAATTCTTTTCTGTGATGATGATGGGGCAATGGCACAGGCTGTCCAGAGATGATGTGGATATCCCATCTGTGGGAGTGCTCAAGACCAGGTTGGATGGAGCCCTGAGCAGTATTTTCCAGTAAAATATGTCCCTGCTTATGGTGGTGGTGATGGGTAGAACCAGATATCTTTAAGGTTCTTCCAACACAAGCTACTCTATGATTCCATGATATAAGAGCAAGTTGGGATATGATGACCCTGGTATTCAAAACTTTGAATGTGTATATATGTTAGGAAGTACATAAATGTATGTAAAAATGTCTGTAACTACTCAGATTGCCCTTAAGTTGAGATTTCCTACATAAGAAATTTCCCTGAAAATGTGAAAATGTACTAGTTTGGGTTTTTTTTGAGGAACAGGTCTCTGTATTTTTCAGCACTCTACTTTTTGCAACATTACTGCTATTTTACTTTTCCAAACAGCAATGCCTTCAGGCTTATTATCTTACACTTGACTGTGCATTTAATGTGCCAAATAAGGCAAGGATTAGTCCAGAGATTTTTAGTTAATGGATCTGCAAATCAAATATATATGTCAGTAAGAGAATCCAAAGGAAACTAGAAATTAATATCCACTTCATCTGATCTCCCATGAAAGGTGATATGTTCTGAGAAATGGTAATTAAATAAGACTCATCTAGACTTTGACACACAACTTTTTGAATTTTAAAATAAATCCTTCAAGTAAACTGATGATAGGTTTGCCCAACTGCTGATACTTTTCAAAGAAACTGTCACACAAGACTTCACTTTTATTTTACATGATCAACTCCCAGTAATTTTGACTCAATGTTATCTAGACAATCATTTAAACATGGAGTGTCAAATACCATGAACACATATTCCACACTTCCATATCTTATCATGTTCTTTGAAAAACTTCTTCTGACTTTTTTTCTGAGGGAAAAATGCAATACTAATATTTAGATGCCAGGTTTTGTACCTAGCTTCTTGCTTAAATATCTGTGTGGAATTGAACTGGTAACTAAATATTTAAATATCAGTACAATGGGATTTTGATACTTTGTATTCCTGAGCAAGACGCAGCAATTGGGAATTAGGTAACTTCACTGTGGTCTCCAGTCATATTTGTCAAACTTTGCCTTTGCTGAAAATAGAATAAGTAGAAGCTCAAAATATAAAATAATCTATGTACCCTTATTGACCAATGTTGACTACATATCTGTAAAGGATCAAGAAAATAATTTATATGTATTCTGATGTTTTCTATTTGGAAAATAAATGTCTAAAACAGAAATGATCTGTCACAATTTCTCACTGAGGTATTTGTGTGTATTTAATTGCTCTATTTTACTCTCAAGAAATATTTCTAACAAAATTTTTAACTGCTATGATTAGGAATCAGTACTGTATCCCTGCTGGTTTTCCACATATGTAAGAAGAGGAGTGTAAATTATAAAAATGGAATATGAAATGAGGCAAATACACAGGAATTTCTGTAATTACTTTTTAATCTACTTTTAAAAACAATATTCAAATATGATATTTCAACAAGATATGGTGTAGTTAAAGTTGTATGTAAAATACAGCCTACATTAACCTATTTTTTTATAGAATGTAAGAAAGTTGATTTTTTAAAAAGTAATTTCTTCCTCAGAACAAAAGAATATACTGTTTATTACATTGATTTCATACTGTTTTTTCTTGTTTTCAGCATCTTGCAAAATGCAATCCTCTGTTAGCTGCCTCATCCTTTTATTGCATCCTACTTGCTTTAGCACTCCATAAACACTAATCTAAAGGTATAAAATCGTTCACTTCATTCACTCTACCATCCATCCTTCCTATGCATTGAAGTATATACAACACCTCTTCACCAGGTGTCTTCCTGAACATCTTGGTATTTTTTTATCTCAGGGTAATGGGTAACAAAATATGTATTGTTTATTATGGAATACAGGAATTGCAGCAGAAGACACAATATGAGCAGAATTTGCTGATGGGAGCTCTTTCTACAAAAATGCCTATTATCTGTGAGAATTAAGGAATGCTCAGTTGTAGTGTTTTACTCGTCTATTCTGTTTTCAGTTGCATGTTGCCCTAAACTTAATCCATCTTTCACTGAATTAATTCCTTAAAGGGTTTCTATTGTGGCACAAATTATTTGTTGCATTGGCATAATTATACCTTCCTAAAATAAACTTTTAGTCTCCATGTACTGATACTTTTTATATTGGAATTTAGACATTTCAAAAGTGATACTGAAAAATTCATTCTTATAACATTTTTTTATTATTAAAACCCTGGAATACAATACTGTGATTCAAAATGGAAGAGGTTTTGAAGTATCTTAGACACTGGGGATTTTCTTCCACTTGCCGCAAGTAAATTTCTTCTTGGTGTAACATCTGAAAGCCAAAAGCCAATAAGAAATATCAGACATCTTTCCCAAAGGCCCAGGAATTTGGGACATTCATAAGAAAGTGTATTTAGACATGTACATATAAGAAATCATTACACTAGGCATCTATCTCAGCAGCGCGGAGTGAGTGTTTCACATACCAAGCAAAATTTGTACCAGAAAAAGGGAATTCCTCATTTCTGTGCCAAGGGCAGTGGTCTCTGGGGAAGGCAGAGGCAGTCCAGGACATGGATCTGCTGGAGCAAGTCCAGAGGAGTGCCATAGAGATGATCAGAGGGCTGGTGCACCTCTTGTATAAGGAGCTGCTGAGACACTTGGGGTTGTTCAGCCTGGAGAAGAGAAGGCACTGAGGAGACCTCAGAGCAGCCATCCTATACATGAAGAGAGGTAGAGATGAAAGTCAAAGAGGGGTGTTTTCAGAGGGCATGTAGTGACAGGACAAGGGGCAATGTCTTTGAACTGAAAGATCGTAGATTTACATTAGCTGTAAGAAAGGAATTATTTTCTGTAAGGTTGGTGAGGCACTGCAACAGGTTGCCCAGAGAAGTTGCAGGTGGCCCCTCCCTGAGGGTGTTCAAAGCCAGGCTATATGGGTTTTGAGCAACCTGGCCTAGTGGAAGATGTCCCTGCCCATGGTGGCAGTGGGGGTGGAACTAGGTGATCTTTAAGTTACCTTCCAACCCAAACTATTCTATGACTCTAGGTTCCAGGATGTATGCTGTTATGCTAAGTCCAGCAAGAACTTGTAAGCAGCAAACAGACTTTTCTGCATAGAGTTAGCATCCTTTTGACTCCCACCTTTAACACAGCCTGAGTAGAAAGCCTGATACAATCTATTAGGTATATTTGGAATGAATAATGTGCAGTATAGGTTAAAAAGAGTATTGGTGATGGGTATTGGTCTCTCTCACAAATATTCATTTATTGGCAATGTATGAAATTGTTCTCAAATGGGATGTTTCCATTCCCCACCCTCCCCCATGCTCTTTTTAGTTATTAACTCCTATTCTCTGGCAGTTGAAACGTGACACTGTTGGCCCTGTGCCACTCATCTCACAGAGGATGGCACTATGCCCCACAGCAGGTGTGGGACCCTTGGATCTGTTCCTCCTGCTTTTATCTCTATTTTGTACAGGAACTTTTCTTCCAGACGTATCGTTTCAATTTCAGCTACATGGGAGTGACATTGCCTTGTCAGAAGCAAACAGCTTGAGTTTTTGAGCATCTTTTGGGTGGTCCTGCCTTTTTTATTGAAATGATGCAAAACACATAAAAGGTGATGATCATTTCATGTGTCTGTAGAAAAGTTTTGTAAATATACAGCTGATTTATTCTTAAAAACCAAAGCTATGCATCCTCAAGACAAAATTCTCTGAAGAAAATTCACCTGTATTTGGCCATTTTGGAGGAAAATTTAAATGTTCCAGTTATTTTCCCATAAAAATAAATCAGTGTAACACATATTTAGTCAATCAAAATTGTGATCTTTTAACCAAATTGTTCCCAACATAGCAATATGGATTAACTGAGCATGTTACCTTATTAACTGATATTACTTCAGGTTTAGAGGCATAATCATTCATGTACATGTATTTTTATTGCTAATTTTTCATTCTTGATCATGACTAAGTATTTTTGTTCATAATCTGCCTAAACTTTTCTTCATAAAGGAAATGCTGACTTTTGGGGTTTTCAGAACTTAAATTTACCACCATGTATTATTATCTTGTGTGATATAACGAATAATTTTCCTGTATAATATCTTCTCCTTAATTCATTATGTGTGGACAAAATTTACAAAGGAGTTCACTAGTTTTATAGGAAGACAGCTGGTAGATGTACCTGCTTCTGGTTTCTGAGACCTGATACAGAGATAAGAGGTAATGATTGTTGAAGTAATTGAATCCAATATCAATGGCAAGTAAAAAAGGCATTTACAGCTCCTTATGGTAAAAATTTGGACCCCTTGGCTTTGATTCAGTTGCCCATGCCACATGAATAGGTGCCTAGTGCCATTTCATATACTGTAGGATGTAATATCAGATTAAAAGATAAATGAATCAAGTAAAAAGACTAAAATCACTAGAGTTGAATGGATTAATTTCACTTCAGAGCCCAATGCCTTTAAGTCTCCAGTCCAACTAGCAAGCTGTCTGGCTTACTGATTAAGAAAAAGTTAGAAAGTACAAATATTAACAGATTTCTTAGTCACTGGATATGTGAAAAATGTCTGTTAATATGAATAAAAATATGAGGTTAGGTAGTACATTCCCTTTGCAAAAATACAAATTTAGGAACTTGATTCAGTTGCCTAAATGTGCATGTCATGACATTTCCTTTCTTTGTTTCATTCTTACAAATTTGTTTAGGCTGTTAGGGAAAAAGAAGGTCCAGGGAGTGTATTCTTCTCACTTTTTTCTAAAATGACATAACTCATGGTCCTTCTGAGCCCTGCATGGAAGCATGCGACAAATTGCTGTTTCTATTTCTGAGGACAGTCTGTGTCCTAATGATCCTGGCTAATTTTTTCCAGGCAAAACTGTTGCACTTCATATGAACAATTCAATATTTGCTGTTTTGAAATTTTAGAAGTGCAAATGTCCTCATTCCACTACCACAGAATGCTGTTAGAATATTTTTTTATACATTCAGCTATATGCATCAGTGCATATATGTACTGAGAAAGCACAAGAAAAAGAGAGTTTCACGGTTTCAGTACTCAGAGTGGGATTAAGACAGTAGCTCTAAAGAAGTCTTCTCAGTTGCACAAAGGACAAAAGTGATTTGAACCAAATTTTCCTTGCAGCTTCTCTTTATGCAGTTTGGAAGACTCCCTTGATGGAAGTAGTGTCAAACCTGGCACATTGTGGTTTTAACTTCAAATAACCCCAGCAAGGTTTGACAGGAAAAAAAATAGTTTAACAATGACCCATTGAAAGGTCTCATTATCTTTCCCATACAGTGCACAGAGGAATAAGCCGTTCACGTTCCTTTTAACCTTGCTGGAAAAGATTCACTTCTAATCAGAAGGGCTACATATTCGTAAAGAGGAGAGAGATGTCCCATTAGTATGCAGGAAGGATCCTTCCAGGTTAGTCCATATTTGGTTTGAATTAATTCCCTCTATATTAAACACAAAGCAAAATCCAAACCTTTTGAATTTAATTTAATGTGCTTACATGCAGGAACTTTTTCATTCTTACTAAGCACTGCTTGGTGTCATAACAATCATTACCATGTATTGTCATGATTCATCTTGTCAAAGATCCACTTATGAACTCCATACTATGTGCTGACATTATACATTTGAATAACTGCAAAAGAAGGTTTGATAAGATGTAGCACTTCAAATGAAAGTCTCAATATTATGCTTTGACATAGTACATTGTAGCAGCTGTGGAGGAAAAGCCATTAAGATGGATCATGTCAATGGAGCCATTAACGCTAAGGTTTTTGACATGATTTATCTTAATAGCTGGATATCTATACTGAAATAACACATTTTATTCTGTTAGAGATCCATATGTCAACAGCTCAAGGACAGTACTGTATACATACTGTATTGCTCTGAGTATGTAAAGAGCAGCACACTGCACATGCGAGCTTGATTTGCTCTGCCTGGCCCAGAAAGGAGGACAGAGAACTTGCACTTCTCCCTGCTGCATTTTCCTTCTTCACAAAATCACGTACTCCTTCCTGAGGGAGGGTTCTGGGCAGAGCGCTCCATGAGTAATTCACTCTCCCAAGAAGAATTGTAATTAGAGCTCCCACAATAGTTAAGCAGCTGGTGTTCTCTGACTGCTGCTTCATCAACTGTTCGTAATTGCTTCATTGTTCCCTTGTGCTCCCTTCCAGCTGATGGCTTCTTCCACCTGTTGTCTCTCATTTTACACTTCGAATGTGAGCTCTTTTGCACAAGTTATTGTTATACAGTACATTCTGTGATAGCTTACAGGCAGTCTCATAATATAAACACTCGTTATGAATTATGACAATGATAGTAATAATAATAATAACAATAACACTCCAAAATGAAACTTGTTTAAATAAACCGCATTATTTCAAGTGGCTTGCTAAAAGAGGCAGCTGAGTTCATATTGAAGCCCAAAGGCAAATGTGAGGCTTGAAGAAAGTCTACTCTGCTCTTGGCTCTGAATCTGGGGGACAATTGTGAAGTGGGAGGCTATAAAGTGTTGGCTGAAAGAGAATTAATGTGGCAAGCAATGAAAAGCCTCTGCTAGATTTCTTTTGTGCTCTGCAAAACAGGAATTTTTATACTCTTAGAGAAATATGCTGAATAAAATGGATTCCCTCATCTATTTATCTTACTTTCTGGTACAGAGACATCATACTTAATTTTGGTTGGTCAAAAGGGGGACTACACAAATAAATAAAATACAATTTTCCAAATGAAGTGTGCAGATATTATAACCATAGATCCACATATGCTAGCTCTGTAACCAGCTGTTGTAAATAGCTGAACTTTGAGTGCCAGAACACAGGCTAAAATGGACATTTTTAAGATCAGCAGAAGTAATAAAATTTTATCTTTTTTTTGTGACAATAAAGAAAGAATTGCTGCTTTGTCTATTATGAAGCAATGTTATAAAACTTAACAAAATAGAAGTTTTTTTAAATGCTTTGTTTGTCTCTGTTCTGATTCTAGATGTTTGATAAATATAATAGGCTATGGAATTCAGCAGAATGCTATGGAAGAGATTATCACAGATTTTTAAAGAAGTTTTTTTATCAGATTCTACTCAGTTTTTTACAATCCATTGTAGTTGCTGCAAAGTCTTTCTCTAAAAAGTAATGCTTAAAAATTGTTTTTTCTCATCAGTATCTAAAGTTAACATACTGCTAAAGATAATTAGAAACCAATCATACAGTGGGATCCCAGCTATACATTTTCCTGGAGATCACTTTAACCTCATTTTATTGCAAAGAACCATCAATTCTAAGGAGGGATATTTACTAGTAGTAGCTGTTACTAATGTTTAAAAGCCATGTTAAAATAATTTTTAAAATATTTAAAAAAATAAAAGAAATTAATCAGATGCTTCTTTTGTGGATGGTTACAAACAACAGAAGCCTAAAATCAGACTAGTTGAGAGCTCAATAGTTAAATGTTAAAGATCAATAGTAACTGAATTTCACCTGTAATGTTTTATTGGCTCAGAGGAAGTTGAATGATGAAATAAACTGCTCACAGGGTTTTTCCAGTGATACCATCAAAATCTAAAAACCTGGCAGTGCTTTTGAGCAGATCTGGGAACTCGGGATGAAGCAGATGAGCATTTTTAATGATGCAAAACTGATTTTAATTTAATAGCAGAAGCGTTTTGAGTTACTTTCATCATATACTTTGCAACAGAGGAAATATCTCAAGGAGATTTCAGTTGCACCCCACTGCTATCTTTTTTGCGTTTGAACTTTATGAGATATTTTATTGGTGACTAAACAGGAGTATTTTAAACTGAGGCAATATACAAATCACATCCTACTAAGGTGCCTAATTCTTTCTTTTTAAAATCCACAAACAATCACACATAATTATCTCTGGAGAGGAAATCGGGCTGATTGCACTGTGTCTACCACACAGGAATGTCTCTGAATACCACATATGCATCAGCCAGACGCCTCCCAGTTCCTGAGTGAAACCCCAGGCACACCGTGACCATTTCTATGGCCAGAAAAGCCAGAAGATCTGAGCAGGGGCCAGTGTCTTCAAGCCATCTCCTGAGGAAGAAGAGATACTAAAACTGAGGGTACTTGGGATATAACATTAAGGTAGATCCAAGAAGTGATTCTGAGGCCCAGATCCCTGATCATTCTCAACTATTTCTAGTTAGCTTTCTCCCTTTAGGCCTACCTCTAAAACAAACCTACTTAAAAGGGGACTGTCCCTAACCAGAAGGGATGCAAATTAGTTCCTGTACACAGTTACACATTTTTTTCCTTACCAACACTGACATACCTGAAAAGACTTGATGGCAGTATATCAGCAGGCTTTCTTCTTCCATAATTTCCACACAATTTTTCACCACAGTTACATTTTTATGTGATTTTGCATTATGTTATTAAAATTTGCTATAATCTCCATGTTTCTCAAGAGGAGAAAAACGGTAACAATTATTTTTATCTGCCCAAATAGAAGTCTATATGTATTTTTAAGCTAGTATGATGGCTCAAATAGTACATTGTGGATATAAAAATTCAGCATTAGAAGTTCAAACCAAAACTAAAAGTAAAAAAAAATTAAAGAAACATTGAAATAGGTTATAAAAATGAAATATTGCTATCTTGCTCATGTTTCCATGTGTGTCAATACCAGTTGTGCTGTATACAATAAAAACTCTGAAGGAAAAGCAGTTGAAATTGAAAAATCTGTTTTAGGAGCCAATAAGAACTTACAGAGTTTTCTTTTGAGGAACAGGGATCAGAAACCAATGTTCAAAGTAAAATTATGGAACCAGAATTCAATGTACAGCAACAAAAAGATTGGACTATTGATCCACCAGTATTTCAGTTAATTCCTTCTTTATTCATATTGTCTTGCAGGTGTTGACCACAATGAGGTCAGAAGTCTGGAAGAAATAAAATGATCCAAAAGATCTGAAGTTTTAAAGAATTTATTTATTAAAAAAATTCTTATTCAGCTTGAGAGAGTTTAAAGTTTTTGAAGACAACAGTACCTCAGAGGTCCATTTGGATCCATGAATGCTCAGGGATAATGGAAGTTTTTGTATGGAATTATAAAACCAATAACTAAATAATATGTGGCAGTTCTAAATAATAGGTTGCCACTTTTCAGAATTTATGAGTAAAATACTTCTACACTTTCTTTCTGTATCTTTTTGTTCAACTGCTTAAGCTGAAGACTTTCTTGTCATTTTTTTTTTTTCCAAAACTAACCCTGCACAGGCAGAAAAAGATGGTTTTTTTGTCCCCTAGTGGATAAAGAGATATTTTACCCCCAAAGGCAGGGAAGCTCGGGGAAAAAAAATCACACCATCCGAATTGAGGAAGATTAATAAGGAGTTGGAATAGGGAATTGCTGTCTGCAGATTGGGTCGAATTCAGAATGTGAAATGCCATTTGGGGCTGCTAGTTTTGTCCGCAGTGACCATCAGGGAGCCTAGGTAGTAAAACTGGCTACCTCTCTATGCTCCCCAAAGATCATTTGAAGAAATGAGGGCCCATGCATCAATCCTGGTGCATGATACAGGAACATAGACCATGATGCACAGAACATGGTTTTTCCTCCCTGAAACACACGAGGCTTCAGGGCAAGCCTGGGGAAAGGGCTCTGTGCGGTGACAAAAAGGGAGCTGGACTCTGCCATTTCAGAAGAACCAGAAGTGAGACAGGGAAAAAAAGGGAGATGCATTCCATCCTAGGACAGCATTAAAAATGGAATGCACTTTTGATTGGAGCTTTGAAGAGGCGTAAAAGAATTACAGTATGACTTGACTAAAGAGGGGTGAACTCTTCCAAGCAAATAATTTATTTGGTGAGTCAAATCCTATTTAATAATCAATAATCCCCCTCAGCTTGGTTGTTATTTGGTGGTTTGACTATGCAAATGTATTTCATCATGTGGATTGGACAAATAGCCCTGGTTTAACTGTGCTCCCAACTCATCATTATTTGCTTTTCATGATGTGTATTTGAGCATCAAATTTTCACAATATGGTTTTTACCTTTTATGAGGTGCAAAAAATTTTTTCAGGAGATGAAATACAATTGCTTCCAATAAAGCCTTTCTGTGACCATGCTCACAGGAGAATATTATCTGGCTTTCACCTTCTTCCAGCTTCTCAGTAAGGCATAATATTTCTTAAAATTTCTCATAGGAGTCACAGTGAAAAAGTGGTGAATATTATTAGAGAATATTTGTAGTGTGAATCTAGCTTTTTCCATGTTTGTCTTCATGCTATTGTGCAGGGTTTTCATTTTGATTATATTTGTCTGATTCGAGTATTTCCTTCTAGCACAGGATCTGCCTTCATATGCTGTAACCTATGCCAAAAACGTCATACTTAGATATTCTGTGGTTCTCTCCAAACTGTCTGACTTTGTCTTGAAATAAAAATGTTAGATCTGCAAAAGCAGCTGCCTCCTGTGCTCCCAGGCTCATCTAAGTACAATAATTCTATAAAGAAATCATTTATATTTGATTTTACAGCTATTTTCACAGCTGAAGGTAGAATTATTGTTTTTGTTAGAAGCAGTTTCTTTCTGAGGCCTCAATCTTTTATTGCCTTAATTAATAGCCTTGAAATATACTCCACTACGGCACAACATGCAGTCAGGATGCAGAATATGCATTTTTATAAGTAAGGCATAAACTCTCTATTTTCTCTCTAAGAGCTCTGATATTTGAGCCAAGGTGAATTACCAGCTTTTATCTACATCTCTTGACTGCTGCTTAAGAGAATTAGTGGCACTGGTTAGCTTAGCGAGGACAGCTAAGAGTAGCCAGATCAATTGCAACTCATAGTCAGAAATCAATGAAATGTGTCTCAGTAAATCTGACTGATCCTCGGGTCACTACAGAGTGCATTATCCTAGCCTAACTCTGTTACAAGATTAGGCCCAGAAATAATCATAAGTGATATTCTCTCTGCTATTTTAAAACACTCTTTACAGTCTTATTGCTTTTTTGTGGTAAAGAAACTTCAGAGACAGATGCAGTGAGAGCAACATCACCATGCAAATGAAAGAGACTTCACCCTCAGGGTCATCACCCTGGGAGGAAGACAAAGTACCATTTCAGTCTTATCTGTAAAGAGGAGGTAAAATAAAATTTGAAATTGTAGACGTGGTGTTTTCTTAACTAGAAACAGAAAGGCACATGTGGTGTAGAGGGTCAAACCTCTGTACAGAGTGAGTGAAACCTTCACTAAATTTAACACAGTTACTTCAATTTACTGACTATTGGGATCTCCCCAGCATGTTGCTAAGGGGCTGTTTGTAGAAGCCTGCATATCTTTTGAGAATATAGCTTTGTTTTCAATAACCACAGGCTCTGAATACCCTTCAGAAAGTGAAGTGCAGGAAGCAGATTGCCCTTAATCTAATTTGCTGTATATTTTTTATGGAAGGGCTGCACATCGTTGAGCAGAGCAAAGCTCTGCACTGCACTGCTGTGCAGTGGGGGCTAACCTGTGCCATGAGGACAGAGCCTCCAGTGGAAGTTGCATATCCTATCAGTTCTTCTGATTTGGCACTCTGTGAGCAGCTGCTTCACTCTGACCACATTAGAATAGCGCAGCAACCACAGCGAAGCAGCCCAGGTGAGTGGGCTGCCAGCTCCAAGTCACACACAAAAATATGGTGGGAAAGGTGAGAAAAACTCAGGCAGGAGATCAAACGGAAATCCTGGGTTGTTAAATGGTGCGAGATATCACCTTGATGAAAGCTGCACTGAAAGGAATGTAAGATTACTGGGTTGTGCCGTTAAGAGTCAAATGCCAAAAAGGCTTTGTAGGGTGATAGAGGTGACAAAACTCTATGCTCTTGTAACAATAAAAGCTCTTTGAGCAAAGTACTTACACCTGTCCGAAGGTAAAGTTGTATCTTTATTTTTGGATGACAGAGCATCCACAAGCACCACTATAATCAATGAAAGCAGACGAGACAGCAGGAAAGTGGTTATGTTACACACTGTTCTGCTTACTGACTCAATACATATACACAAAACTGAGTGTTTGTAGGATGTCCCTGATCATAAACAAGAGTAAAGAACATTTGTTAAAGCTCCCCTCCCCCAATCTCTTGCCATCTCTGCATAACAAACATATTAGTTTAATGAATGCAAATTACTGCCAGAATGACATAGTCTATACTCAAAAAAAAAATGTTGAAATATTTTGTTATCTGATATACAGAGATTCATAAATATAGCTATTAGCTTTGGAATGAGAGTGCAACATGGAGTTTATTAAATGAAGAAATACAACAACATTACTTTTATGTACTGTGAATTCATATCCACGGTTAAGGATTAGCAATAAGAAGCTCTCAATATGGAATCAGAGACTGCCAGCATGGGTGCAATAAACTTTTCAGAATGGTTCATAAGATTACACTAATTAGGGATAATCTAATTTGAACAATTTTTATCTTCTCAAAAAGTAATATGATGTCACTCTATGGAAAGAGTCACTACCCGGGCTCCAGGGATATACTAAAAAAAACACACATGTTATCTGTAATATTAAAAATTACGGTTGATCCACGAGACAGTCTTAGATCTACCCTTCTCCTCTCAAAAGATCCACCATATAGACTGTTAAGCCCCCATAATTATCTCCCCTACTTGTGACAAGCATGGGCTAATCAGTCTCTGAGGGAGTTTTCCTGCAGATCATTGAGAAGCGTGTGTATGCTTCACATTGCTTATCAAGCTATTTTGTACGCAGTATCACATAAGAGCTGACAAAAGTTCATTATCCTCATCTGGACTAGAATGACTCCAAATTAGGAAAAAGAGACAAGCTTTTTTTTTTTTTTCCCCATTCCCATCTATTTCTCCTTTTTTTTTTTTTTTTTAAGGGAAAAAATATCTCTAGCTTGAATTGCAACAAAGGTCTTAGCTAAGAAAAAAGCAAGCTAGGTTCTAGCAGACTTTAATCCCATATTAAAAGATTAGAAAAAACATCTGAAGAAATCAGAGATAGTCTAATTGAGGTTCTCGCCTTTAATCCTGTGAGTAGACTCCCCCTTGGATACCAGGATCTGTCAGCGCATAGTCTTGGGAATTCTCTAAGGAAAAATAAACCACAAGAAATGGACATACAACACACTGTCTCACATTTAAACAGAGAAAGAAAGAAAAAAAATCTGAGAGATGCCTATATCAAAACATATCTTCTCCCAAGAAAGAGAAAAAACTAGCAGGTACAATATAAAATGAAAGCCAAAAAGCAGATGAGAACAACCGCAGTTATTTTGGAAGTTCTTTGATAACACCTACAAATATAATCCAAAAGGAAATCATCTGTCTTGGTTCTGCTTTCCTCATCCAGATCAAAATGCCATTTGTATTGTATCTTTGCTTTTTATTTTGCTGGAAATTTTATTTCCACTCAACTAACTGCAATATAAGTATATTTAAATGAATCTTTGAATTAGTCCTTTAGAATTATGTCCTTTAAAATAAACTATAGAGTACTGAGAGCACAAAGGAAAATTAGACAGAAGATTAGTATTCATTTGTGTTTATCTGGCAAATAAGGGCAAGATGTACAAAAAGAGATACTCATAAAAATTCACTACAAGACCAAGCCAAACTTTTTCATGTTAAAAATTATTAAAGGAAGAGATACTTCATAAGGGGGAAAAACAAAACCAGTAACATTAAGATGGGATTCTCTAAAACAGCAGTAGTGTGAAAATGAATGACCATTATGGCAAATCTATCAATTTGATTGAAAAGTTGCAGACTAGAATTTGAATTCAGACACTTGCAAATGCATTTCATTGTTTTAAAAACTGTTCTCCATTGCTTTATATTTTCTCTTCCATGTTTGGTGATCCATTTCTCTAGCAGCAGGGTTCAACATATTTTTTTAATTGGCTATTACGTAGTGGACACATAGAAATGCATTCTGTTGATAGCGAGCTATTTGAAATTTTAGTAAAGGGAAAATTAAGAAACTCTTTGTAACAGGTCAAATGTAATGGTAGCGTGTTAACTTCACCAAAGCTGAAAGAGTCAGATTTTAGAGTTGTGCTTTCAGGCTGTACGTTTGAGTAAAAACAGAGACGATAAAGAGAGTGAAAGATGAAAAACAAAATCATAAAAGAAAATAATCAGAAGGTACTTCAGCATGAAAAATCAAGGTAACATTGCAAGCAGATGCTATAAACATAAAAGAGGTTTGGAACAGTTATTTTTATTGCATGGAAAATTACTGTGATTCATTGTTCTAAATTATGTAAAGATATATAGATAATGGAATTATAAACTGTATAAACAGAAATGTGTTTGCCTTCAATGAAACATATTATATATTAATATAAAGCAGGGTTAAATCATTGCAAGTTCAGAAAATTTTCTTTTATTTCCTCTATAAATTAATTCAAGACATGAGAATGTCATTCTGAAAATTTCAATATACAATTTAATATTTTATTAACAATGTTTAAGAAAAAGATTCATATGTTTCAGTAGTCTTATTATAAGGCACTACAAAATGTGATAGGAATCACTGTAAGGCAGCAAGTTCTTATGGCTTGGCATAAAGACCATGAACAAATTAAAAACAGTCTAATGCTCTTAGTGTTTCAAAATTCATTGCATCAGTGGAGGAAAAACACTCCAAAAGCGCCTGATCCAGCGTGGCTTCTATTGGCAGACTTTGCTTTTTTAAGGAGAGCACTGTCTGTGTGAGATGTATAAGAAGTGACACTGCAGAGGTGGAGAACAACAGTGCCCAAACCCCGGGTCTCCAAGAACCTCATGGAAAAGCTGAGTACCTTAAACTGACATTGAATTAAACAAGAGTGGAAGGTACTGAACATGCATTGAATTCAAGAGTAGTTGAGTTTCTCAGCACTTTGACAGATCAAGACCCCAATTTTTGTTTTGTCTTTTATAACAAACAATGCCT
Source organism: Thryothorus ludovicianus (assembly GCA_013397245.1). Classification (NCBI taxonomy): domain Eukaryota; kingdom Metazoa; phylum Chordata; class Aves; order Passeriformes; family Certhiidae; genus Thryothorus; species Thryothorus ludovicianus. The sequence continues at coordinate 66,233 of VZTB01006141.1, read as the reverse complement.
CAAGGCAAGTTTCCTACATACGGTAGGAATTTTGCATAAAGTTAATTGTTCACTATACATAAAAATGACTCCTTAGTTTTAATGAGACTCAGACACACACTGACATTATTTTCTGGTATGTGGACTTCCTGGTATTATCAACAGTATAAACTAATTTGGAATAAGATATTTTTCCTCTCTGGTTAGAGAGTGGTTTGATAGGAACTAAGCCCATGCAGGGCTACATTAATTCTGCAAGGGGAGTGAGATAGAACATTATGCCTAGATGGTTGCAGAAGATACTGTGCATTTTACTGTAATTTCTTCTTGCAAGTTGTGCAAAAAGCATCCAGGTTTTCTTGCACAAATCAAGCAAAGAATAAATATATTGCACATTTTATGTGAAGCAGTGAGAGATATCATTTGTTAGCATTTGATCAAAGAGTTCTGTAACAATTTTGCATGATATACTGTGCTAAATTAACAGGCAGGTTTAATCTTATTATAGCATGCATATTCAGAAATATTCTTGCATTTGCACTAGTAAATCTTTGGAGAAGTTTCTTACAGAAAGTAAGCAAATTTATAATGAACTTGTATTTCCTTTGGTGAGTTTGATAGCCTTTTCAAACAGCCTACTTCCATATGGTCTATTATCCAAAATCCTCCCTACAATGATACTTAAGACCAGTGACTTCAAATTAATATAAGGCATTTGGGATGAAAACCCTGTCTGTATGGTAGAATTCTAGTAAATGACAAAATAATTAACATATTCAACAGACTCCAAAAGCAGATGTTTATGATAATGTAAAATGCAATAATGTTGGATGGTGTGTGAAGAGTAGAAAAGAGCAGCTTCTGCTCTAAGATGCCTGCACTTAGAAATGTCATGTATCAAGACATAATTTAATCTAAATGTGATAGAAGCATGACTCCTAGGGAAGTGGCTCTAGCTCTGTGACCATTCATTGTTTCCATTCAGTTAAAATGAATACTCCAGTTTTGCCTTTCTCTAGGCTTTGGCCCATTGATTAGGAGGCATTATAGCTTTTTTACTGAAGAACTGTTACTGAAAGATTACCTTTGGTTTTCAGATCATGGGGATGTTTGTTTAATCAGAGCATGACTTTTGAGAGTGGGACATAAATTTAAGTATCACATCAATGATGTATGAAGTCCAGAGATTTTAAAAACTTACCTTATAGCATGTGAAATTTTGCTTGATAACCTTTAAGGATAATGCAGATAAAAGTAAAGACATGGTGACTTGAATATATTCCTGAGCTACTGGTTTTTGCAGGAGTGTTTCTGGCATGGAATGCATTTTCTTATGCAGCTCTAAATCACAAACATTTAATATGCAGTGATAAGAGCTAGTGAAGAAAATGGCTAACTGATCTTCCACCAATGTATATCTGGCTAAAAAAATTCATATTTGCACATATGTGCATGGTTATGTGCTTGGAAGGATATATTTTATATTTCTTTTTTATATAGTCTTGATGTATTGGGGTAATTCTTGAATACAATAAATCTTCCCATAGAAAAATTAGAATAATTGAAAATGACTGATTTCTAAAATTTTATTTTAAAAAAAGATCTATTCTTCCATATCAAGTGAACATTTTGCTATGGAACACTGGTAGATTAACCTGGTTCACCCTTTTTGCTCTGCTCCTTTGCCTTTTAATTTTACAGACTCAAAGGCCTTTACTTATTCTAGACAGGCACATAAGCAGTTTTGAAAACATTCATGCATGTTAGAAGAGAAAACTCAGCAAGACCCATTCACCTTTTCTCTATCAAGACTACCTATAATTGTCCCAATTTGTTCCAAATTGCTTTCTGTCCAGAGAAAGCAGGCCCATTCTTGACACTAATGAATTTTGAGCTGGGTCCTGTTTGATTTCACAGATAAGAGTTAAACCTTGTGAAAAAAGGGCACAAGAATGTTTAAAAACTCCTGTTTATCTGGTGACAAGTTACCAATTCTCTTATCTCACAAGTCTGAAACTCAGAAAAGGGTTTTTCTCTCTACTAGTGTAATTTCTGTAGATCCAGTATACCCTTCCCATTTGGTTCAGATCCTGCTTGTTGTTTTATGTCAAGTAGTAGATGGAAGCTTATGGTGTGAAAAAAAAATAAAGAAAACATCGACAGATACCTTTGTTAAATATTTTATAAAGATGTCAGTGCTATACATCTGCCTGTTTTCTTTCGTCTCCAAATTAATAAAATTAAGTGTAGATCTCTTAAAGAGATACTTTCAGAAGTAGGAAAAAAAATCTGTAAGGTACTTGTCTATGATTTTCGTATGTCTAAGACACTTTTAATGATGAAATTCCTGAAGAGCTTAGCTTTCAGGACACTGGTACTTTCTTTTGAACAGTTTAGTCATGTTTCACTGGCCATAAACTAAACCCTTGTTTTCAAACTTGGGTTATCAAAATATTCCTAAAGTGATCGATATTGCAAGTACAACCTCACTATCTGCTTGGTTTTAATTAATAGGGGATAGAAACATTAAACTTTGATTTAATATTTATAAATATTACAATTTTTCCATTTCTGCTTCCAATGGAGGTCCCTCCTAGAGGCTATGGCCTGAGTTTCTACGGCAGCCACCCATGACCTGACTCCTCTCACTGCAACTACCACTAATTTGTAAAGGGAACCTGGATAATCAGCTTGTGCTCCTAGTAGAGTTTTCTAGGGATGTTTCTCCATCAAAACTCCAGCTAATTTTCAGTGGGATGGTGCACTTGGAGCAAAGCACCAAGTAGGCACAAAGGCAGGACACATACAGACCAGGGGAACCCTTTGGCCAAACCTGTGTCTCACTGAGGCAGCAATGCTGTTTCCCTGTGCTTAGCTCTGGAGTTAACTCACTTGCAGCTGGACAGGGATAATTTTATTGCACTTCATAGGCACAGCTAATCAAAAATGAGTATGTAGGGACCAATACTTCACTCTAGTATTTTTGAAAGGCTAGGTATTGAGATTAATTAATAACAAGGAAAGTTCTCTGTAAGAAGAAGGGGTACATAAAGCAGGTCCCTGAACATTATACAAACTCACTGTTCCTAATAGCTTGGTCTGATAAAGCTCACAGTCTAGATTTTGTACACTGGTATAGCCCCAGAAAGGGAGAACTCAGCAGATAAGGATCAGTAGAAACACAGCTACTCTTTTTTTCTCTGAAGAAAAATCAATATTATGGAGTTTTTTCCTTCTTTGGCTTTAGCACCTTGGTTCAGAGTTAGAAGCACTAATTCCCACACTTCAAAATGTTCTGAAGTTTCCTTCACATACTTTCCCAAAGATGAACTTTTGCCTAGTGCTGTGTGAAATCCTTCCTTATTCTACTGAAATGTGAAAGTGCACCCAGAAAAGGCATAGAGAAAAGATGAGCAAAATACGAGACTTGTTTAAAGAAGAGCGAATTGAGTTTTGCACACACCTGACCTGACTTTCTTACAACTTCTGACTGCTGGTTTTGCTATTTATTTGTGAAAAATTATATCTATTTTCCATAGTCATTTTTCCCGTTACATGTTTATTGAAGGGTTTTACTTTTTGCTATCCCAATGTTTAATCATTTAAATTTTATTGCTCTCATTTTAACAGATTTTTTTCTGTCAGAATGAGACAAATATGTATTTTAACAAGTTTATCAATTTAATTGTTTAGATAATAGGTGTTCTTGTTAGGAAATTATAAACATTAATAAAATTTTATGAAATAAAATTAAACTAGGAAATATCTTTCTTTTCATTATGCTACCAACATTTAGCATCTTGTAAATATTCCATTTGCTTGTAGGTTTATAAATTATTTTTCGTGTATGCAATTGGCTTTATAACTGTAGCTATGGAGCTTACAATACACTCCACCATCTAAATACTAATGCAGTTAAAAGAAAAGTGTAATTCCTTGGAAAACTGCACATCTGATTATTTTGTGGTGCTCCACACCTAATGATTTTTTTGGCTGTAAGCAGATGTCCTCAAAGATGCAACGGGAATAGTGAATTTAAAATGGCTTGATTGGCAATATTGAGGCAGTATTGGAATTTTAAGAAGCCACACCAGAATTGTGTAAAGCTGAAGCTTATATTCATTATTCATATACTCTGGACAGCAGGAGAAGTAAAACACCCACACAAAAACTGTGATAGCCTATGCAATTGTCTACACTCATATGTCTTTTTGCCAGAGTGGGATGTTTGATGTGCTAAGGACTCTAAAAATCATGTAACTGTTTTCAGAAATTTAGCAAAACAGGAAGAATGTATAACAAGATGCATTTTTTAAAGTATAGTCCACTTTTCTCTGTCCTCTTTACAGGCAAGGAATTTATCTTCCTGTGCCAGATAAGGCTTATTCTTTCTTGTATAGTTCTAAGTTTCTTTTCATTCATCCTTTCCCCATTTTTCATCCTGAAAGGACAAGTTACTGTCACAAAGAATCCCCTACTGTGCTTGCTTAGGCAAGAATATTTCAGTGTTCAGTGGCTTGGTTAACCTGTTCAGTTACTTAGAGGCAGGCGACTTTCACGTGTGCCAAATGGCATGGAAATTTTTAAAGAGAAAAGTAATTTTTAAAGAGAATGGTGAGATTAAAAGATGAAGGAAGAAATCATATTTGAACAACATTTTCTAATGCTTCTAGTGAAGATGTCTCCCTTTCGTCTCCTAAAACTGATTGTAGTTGAGGGAATATTTGAATCTCAAGCCACAGTATCTTCAGAAAAGATGCACACATATGATATTACATAATAGTCCCTAGTATATATTGTTTCCTCTTATGCTTGTAAGTTCCTCCTCCATGGAGTTTCTCCATTTGTGACGTGCACATGCAGCAATCTACTATCCTTTTTTGCTTGTGCCCCAGTGAGCTTTTGCTCTTCTGGTTCTTTACCTAGATCATCTTTAGCATTCCCATCAAATTGAAGCATTTTTGTTTCACTTTGGTGGTTCTGAGCTCCTTAGAACTGACTGCCTGTCTCATGATGCTGCTTTCTAATATGGTACCCACTCCTCACTTTGATGCACCTTCCTTCCAGCTTTCCATGTGTTTGGAATGCTTTCCTTGTGTATGTACTTTCTTTCTTACTGTAGGCTCCTTTTACCTGTAACCCTCAATGTCTTTCTTACTAACCTTCCTCCTTTTAGACCTTCTCAAAACATTTTACTTCTCAGTATGACAGCTGAAAAGGTACGGAAAATACCACAGATTTGAAACTGTACAAGGATATCTATCTGAGCTAAATTATCATCTTCCTGCCACTGTGACTTGGGATGGGAACAGCTCAACAGAAGGAGGCACGTGCAACAATTTAGATGAATTGAAAGCTAGAAATGCTCATTTCTTGAAATGGTGTAAAAGGGAGCCCAGGGTCACTAGAGATCTATATACTGCAGACAGAAAATATACACAACAATCTCAGCATATGTATCCACATTTTAATTAAGTCCTGTACTTAATTGTTTAAATAACTGTGAACGTATGTGTATGTTCTATTTCTAAACTATTTCCTAAGTTTCAGATCTAAGGGGATATTGACACATTTTTTTTTGCTAAACATGCAAATATAAACCAATAAAAATTAAAATACAAAAAGGATAAAGTCTAGCTTTTCTCTCTCATCTATCTATGCTATGTTAGAGGGACCTTATATTTCTTTTACTCCCTGAGTTGAAAGACAGGAGTGAAGAAAGAATCTGAGGGAGCCTGGTGTAAATAAGAGGGGGATTGTGTCCACATCCTTAATTTGATCCTGAAACTATTTTTCTGAATTGTATATTCTGAGAAATTATTGAACATTTTCAATAATGTAATTGTCTTCTGTATTATTCTTATTACTATTTCCACTGGTTTAACGACTGCAGATGTTTTGTCTATTCTGCATATTACTGAAGAATGAGGAAAAATGTTTGTAGAAAAAGTTAACAATTTTATTTAATGCAAATGGCAAACGGAAAGGGTATCCAGCTACTCAAAAAGAGCAATTGAAATACAACATTTCTTAGGGGAGGCATAATTTTACAAATCAGTCCAAGAAATGAGTTGTAATTCACATTAGGATATCAGTCTCAGGAGCTAACATTTGATCAATGCACTTGATCAATCAATTTAAACCCCAGTTCAGCTCCTAGTTTCTGCTTGGATTTCCATCTTATTTGACAGAGGCACAAGCCTTTGAGTCTTAAAACTATATACAAAAAATGGGATGTGATCCTTCAGAGCTGAGTTCTGCATTGGCTATTCTTTAGTTGTGTAGTCCTTAGATACAATTCAAATGCCTAAATTAGGCACAAAATCTCTAAATAATGCATGGGAGCAGCACCTTGCAATGGCTATTGACAGACTGTGAGAACTTGTCTTGAATCTAACCCTGTGTGTAACAGAAGAGCAAAGTTTGAACACGGAGGTGACCTTTATGTAACAATTTGGGACTGAAAAACTGATCTAACCACACATCTGTTCCAGACAGCCGTCAGTATAAAGGGGAATGAAGGAATATTTTTCCATGTAGGTTTTGGGATTAGGGTTCCCTAATCAACAAACATAGGTTCGCCCCACAGGAGACAGAGATTTGCCTTTTTTTTTTGGATCAGAGGTATTTTGCATCCAGGGAGGCATTTGCAGGGACCAGAGCTGTATCTCCCTACACTTAGGACATCCAGACAATGAATACTAGATTACTGTTGCTACCTTTTCTTTGGTACTTTTAGCTTTGGCTATAAAAAGCCTCTTGCACATATAACCATTTCATATGTATATTTGCATGCATCTATACAATTATATACTATTATATACTATTACATATGCAATAATATATGTACAGTTCCTACTGAATTGTAGTGTGCCTTGGCTATTCCTTGTTTTGGTGCAACATATTCCTCTGTTTAGTCATTGTCCTTTAGTAATTCTTCTTGTTTTACTAATTGTTTAAAAACTTCAAAGGATTATTCTAAAAAAACTCTCTTTTATTTTACTGTTTGTGTCTTAATGTGATTCTAACTATTTTAACTGGTTTTGAATAGATGAACTTAATGGTGTTAGTTGGAAATACTTAAATGTGAGCAAAGAGTCTATATTTTCTGTACAACATTTTTGGAAAAGGTTTCATAAGCATGTAGGATTGCACATTGTGATTGTCTTGCCTGCATGTGGAATACACAGAAACCATAATTAACTACCTCTCTATATCCTGAACAAGTAGAGTTAAGGGTCTCAGAAAAGTCATGCTAAAGCCCTCTATGTTGCATTACAGACTACTATTTGGTAAAAAGTCCTAAGCAATAGGGTCTTTCTGGCAATCTTCCCATTTTCTGAGCTTGTAAACTGTAGCGGTACAGCAAAGGAAGCACTTCTTGACTTACTGTAAAATCTGCTCTTAAATGTGGTTTCTGTTCATCCAGATAGATTAAAGAGATTCCTTTCACAGGGCAGATGTGGCATGCTTCACTTCTGTGGCTAATTCTTCAGGCTGTAAATGAGAACTTTGCTTTCCATCCAAAATTCCTGCTTCTGAGAGCTCTTAGCTTCTACTGAGGCTAGACTAGAGTATAACGTACAGGGTTGACAAAGTCAGGAAGAATAAAAGCAAGGAACCCATCTCCATAACCTAGTGAGACTGTATTTCACAGGTGAAGCATTCAGGTTTCCCCAGTATTTGCTGTTCATGAGGGGAACAGTTCTTCTTCCTCTTTCTCTCATGATTAAAAGAAAAGTAACTGTGGTTACCTCTCTGGTAGGAAGTTCAGTCCTAGCAGGCTGTTTCCTTTGTGGTGGATCCTGTTTTAAGGACCTCGAATCAAGTGCCTCATAAGCCTTACAATAAAGCCTTCTGAAGTCATATCACATTATCAATTAGGTTGTCAAAGACTTCTGAGATCATTGACTTCCATGCTGTGACTGAAGACTCCCGTGTGAACTACGCCACAGCACTGCACACCATGTTCTGTCTTTTCTTAAACACCTCCAGTGTTTAATGACAGTTACAGTGACTCCACCACCTCCCTGGGTAGTCCATTCCAATGCCCAATCACCCTTTCTGTGAAGAAATTCTTCCTAATCTTCAACTGAAATCTCCCCAGGCAGAGCTTATGAGTGCCCTCTTGTCCTGCCACTGATTGACTGGGAGTAGAGAGTGGCCCCCACCTGGCTATACCCTCCTTTGAGGCAGCTGTAGAGAGCCATAAGGTTACTCCTCGAGCCTCTTTTTCTCCAGGCTAAGCAGTCCCAGCTTCCTCAACTTCTCTCTGTAATACTTGTGCTCCAGACTGTTCATCAGCTTCATTACACTTCTCTGGACCCATTCCAGTATCTCAAAGTCCTTCCTGAACGGAGGGGTCCTGAATTGGACACAGAACTCAGATGTGGCCTCACCAGTGCCAAGTACATGGGGGCAATCCCTGCCGTGGCCCTGCTGGCCACACTTCTGCTGATGCAGGCCAGGATGCCACTGGCCTTCTTGGCCACCTGAATATATGCTGGCTCATGTTCAGCTGGCTGTCAACCACCAGCCCTTGGGTTTTTGTCCTGTAGATTTGCATTCACCTAATTCATTAATCTAAAAATTCTTGCCCTTGAAAATAAGAGAAATTGTTGATAAGTATGTGATCTCTGAAGGCATGAATCTTGAGAAGCTGGAATGTTACAAAATGCAGTTTATTAAATTCTCTACTTCCTTAGTGCTTGTGTTATTCTCTCATGAGTGAGGTTTAGTTATGCTACCTCCTCTATATGTCAGCAATGAAGAGGATAATGAGAACTAACTTACCTTTTGTCTTTGCCCCTTCCTGAATTTTACCTTTAAGGAACAGGGCTATGAACTTCTGACCTCAGCGGGGTCTATTCATCCTCAGCAGGGTGAAAGGTATAGAAGGACTAGTAAGTGTTTGCTGTCTTGTGATGCTATCAGCACAGGTGTATAATGAGGTATCTGAATGCAAAGAGAGAATTTATTATTTGAGCCATAATTATCTTTTGGTCTGGAAATCTTTCTAAGAGTGGGAATATATGAAAAGAACCTTTTAAGAGACACAGTTTGGGGACTGGTGTCTGGCTCTATTACCTGGTTACCTGGAAATTCAGAAGTTCCTTTGTAGCTATTAATTGCAAATATCAGCTTCCATGATATTTGATTGCTATAGCATTGACCAGGAGTTAATTGTCTTTCATCAAACAAACAAGATATGTATGGAGTCTGAAACCCACAACTAAACTGGGTTTCAAATGAACTTGTGATGTTGTGGAAATGGAAGTGGATAAACAAAAAAAGTGGTAGCTCAATCATTGTGAAATTAGTATTGTCTGGTCTACTATAATTTCCTTATAATCCTTTGAACATTGGCTTTGTGCACTGACACCGGACTTCTTTATTTGTATTGGTGTTAATTAACATGGCATCCTAGATAATTAGCCTATCTTTGTTAAAATGAGAAGGTTATGCACAAAAGGAAATGTTGTGTACAGGTGAGGACTAAGCAGAAAAACGTTGTAGCAATTTGCTGAACACGGAGGCTTATTGAGGATGCAGTCCTGAATAATACACACTAGCTTTGCTCTTCCCCCTTTAGTGTGTGTAGAGAAGCCATGAATCATTCATGGTCTCCCAGCTGAGCGGGGCTTCAAAGGGGCTGGTTGTGATTGGGTGTCCTGGGTGAATTGCCGCGCTGCAGAAACGCCTGCACCCTCAGCACTGGAGGGGTGAGGAAGCACTTTCATCTGGGCCTCCAAAGTGTTTCGGGTCACAGTTCACCAGGAGATAACGATGTAGATGTACATTCAGAATTAGCTGCAGAGATACCTGTGTAGTGCGGTGTGGAAAAGTGAGCCAGTTAGATCCCCAGTGGATGCTGTGAATCAATTACTGTGTTCTGAATACAAGGTTGGCTGCAGGGGATAAACAGATGTCAGAGAATTTTTCCTAATAAGACCATAGTAATAGAAGAGCACTGTCAGCTTCGTTTTACTTTCAAAATCTCATTTCCTCTTTATATGACCAATTTTATTAGGCCTCTAAACAAAGATATTTTATGTAACTGATGGCTGTATAATGAGAATAGTATCATTAAATTTCTTTTTTTCTTCTTTAACAAAGACTGAAAGAGAAAGCAGAAATGAATCTTGACTAAGTTAGAAAGAAGGTGTGTAATTTAGAAGGCTGGATGATCATTCCTTATCCCTTCCAATGAAAGACGGTATTGAACAGCTTGCAGCTGCCTTTTATGCTGAATCATAATCACCTACATTCCAGAGCAAAACATTCTTACAGCCAAATTTGGTGATTAGCTTGTTCTGTTCTCTGTACTTTCGGCATATTTTGTCAATGTCTGGTATATAAAGCTGTGATCAGAAACAAGCAATAGCTTTGGGCTTAGTTAATAAATCTTACAACAGGTCGTACACTTGCAATTAGCACTATATTCTCAGTATTTTTCATTTCTGTACAAAAACCAAGATATCAAGACACGGAAGCGCACTGTGCCTTTCTGCGAATTTTGAGAGTAAAAGGAAATACTTAAGTTCTTTCAAATAGGACATAGGTAAAATATTACTTGCATACAATTTGCAGATACTTAAACACTAGGCTAAGGGGATATCCGTGGATGCTGGATCCTTCATGATCATAAATTGTTCACATGCAGATTAAGGGAAGCATTTTTTCTTTTTTGAAAGAAATAAATGCCAATATTTTTTAGTTCATACTATTGCCATGAAGACATTGTTGCTTCATGTGGCAGAAATCAGAGCAAAATTTAGCTTTAAGTATTGGTTTGCAATGAATGCATTTTAGTGTAATGTCTAAACTTACAGCATATCTCATACAAAATCTTAATTCCAAACACTTCACAAGAAGGGAAACAAAATATTCAGAACAGACAAACAGGTGAATCATCTGAGAGCCTCTAAAAGTTATGCTCTTATACAGCTCATACTTGCCATATGCAATTCAGCAGTATTTGGGTAAATAAGGCATAAGTATAAATTAAGGTTTTGTTCACTGAAATTAGTTAAAGCAACACAGGCAAAGACATGACCTAAAACTCTATTGCTGAGCTCCCAAAACCTGGCTTTTTCTCCCTCCCCAGGTCTGACATACACATGGCTACTAAAATTCAGATATGTGTCTCTTGAGACAACCAAATATAGAAAATATGTCCCTGTGCAGGTGGTAACATAATGTTTCAATCCATAACCTCTCCATGTGTAGACCTGAGCAGTTCTCTAATTTTAACTTTCCTGGGGTTTGTCTTCATTAGAAACTTGGAAACAATACCAGCCACAATGGTATTTAAACTTCTGCTCAAACCTGACTGTCCCTAGGGTTTCTTTCCAGGAGCAGCTCTGCCCTAAACACTAATCATTTTGATGCCACCACTCCCCTGAGTATGAGGACTGCAGCCTTCCCAAGCGACTGCTGGCCACATTCGCTGCTTTTCCTCTGGCTCACACCATGTTACCTGCAATGCAACAATCACAGGGAGCAGGGGGAAGGCAGCAGTCAGAAACTTGTTTCATAATCATTCTCTCCCTCTCCAATTCTTTTAAGATCAGGATACACAATAGTAACCTCAATGTATCATCTATAATGATGCATTTCTAGCATTGCTCTTAATCTGTATATTACAGTTTGTGTGCTGCAGCTCAGTGCTGGGAAGGAAGTTAACCCCCGGCTTACCTTCTGAAACCTTTCTAGCAATTCATCTTTATTGGAAAGCTCTGTTGTTTCTCTCCAGACAGGACAAACAGGGGAACTCTATGACCATGTTCATGATTCACCTTTAACAAGCCATGGTGTTTGCTGCTGAGGTGGCATAAATTTGGGCATTCATGATCTTCAAGATGATCATAAAATCAAGTGTGGAATTGTAATGGCTGGGATGTTTTCAAAAGAATTCTGTGACACAGGCACTCCAAAACTATAAACAAGACATTATACACTAAGTAGATGCATCAATTTCTTAGATGAAAATGCTGATTACTTAATCATCAGTCTCTCTCGAATTTGAACTCCTGGATTTTCATGTATCCAGACCTCTAAAATATTTGCAGGAATTTTACTGTCAGATTTCCACTACAGCCTTGCAAATACAAACTTAATGCATGAGGAAGGAACTGTAGGATAGAGTGATAAAAAAACATTAAGACCTTAGTCACTTGTGTTTAACTATGTTTTAAGTTTGTTGAAATTCAGTCCTTTTTCATTAGAAACAAAAGATCCTAAGTATTTTGCACATCAGTGAAAGTCGGTGTAACATCTTTTGCTCCAGCGGTATTGTGTTGAATTTTAACACCCTTGGACTGAATATAAAGAAAGTTCAGAATTTCTGGTATTCAGCGTTAGGGCCATGACTCTGTGGAGCATTGTCTCCTACTAGTGACAACTCAGACAATATTTTCAGTCCACAGGTGTCTAGTGTACAATAGTATTTGGAACAGTTACATGAAAAGAAAGTCACTGAAGGGAGCAAGTAATAGCAATAATGTGGAGACTTTGGGGACTATCATATTCGAGGGACATTACTGGGAAGAAAAATCTATATGTTTCTGAATAGTGTTTTTTGCAGCATTAGACCAACTTGCTTTTAGTTCTTCAATATTGATTTATAACAAGGAAACACTGATTACTTTGGTATTTTTTGGGATCTGTGCCATAAGAAAGATGCAGGTGCTCGAAGTTGGGTAACTGTTTAATAACAGTAACAGGTATTCCAGTAACAGCCTCATATCCTTTATGATATCACTGGGAACCCAGTGATGCACCTCCAGATGAGCTCTTCACACTGATCTCAGCAGACAGTGGAAATTACCTCCCTGATAATATTCAACAGCATTGATTTTGTTCTCACTTTTCTAGGATTTTCTCAAGCAAGCAAACTTAATCTTCCACCTGCACAATACTGAGCATTCTAGATGGTATATGAAAGTTGACTGAGTGTTAACATATTGATACATCTCCATAGCAGCAGCAAGCTCTTACAAGCAACATGTACAGGTGGTGTTGTCAAAGGCAGCACATATGAATGTGTCAGTGTGTCCTCAGGTTGTACTGCAGCCATCCAGCTAAAACATACAGATATCTGCAGCCAAGGTGCATGGTTAGACTCTGCTAAGATTTCCATGAAGCCATTGTACTCTCATTTACACTGTCTTCTGCAGTGGCCTATTAAAAATACATTTCTTAAAGATTTCCATGGACATTTTTTCAGATCTATTGAATAAGGTGATAAAAGAAAAGGTAGAAGAGGGCAACTTAAAGAATCTCTCAGGTTCTATTCACAGAATCAAAAAATGGCAAGGGAAGGGTCTAGACTGTGCAGATATGATATATTCATTGGCACAACATATCAGAAAACACAATAGTGGGAAGCGAAAGAAAAGAAAAATGAATGAATAAAAATATTTTGCTTTAGTGATGATTCTGAGTGAAGCTGTTTAACTTTACATGTCATAAACTTGGAATATTGTTCACTGACCCATTTGCTTTTATACACACTCTTTTGTAGTTTTCCTGCGAAGACCTAATGATATAAGAAAAAAAAGATATATAGAAAGATGGCTTATCTTTCATTTAATACAGCTGGTAAAAAAAGAATATGTTTCTGGCTACATATTCATTTTCTGAAGTCTCTGCCACACTGCCATGTTCAGTGGTGTACTTACTTCAAATAAATTCTGTGCTCATCCAAAAGATCTTTGCCTGGACATTCATCTGCCATGTAGAAATATGCTCAGGTCCAAAGATTATAGTTTAAACTTCCAGTCTTTTTTGTCATGATGGGTTAATATGGCATTACTTAGGGGAAACTGAAATAATAATTGGTTTTAAACATCAAAGCTCAATGTCATAGATTCCTAGGTGTTTTGGAAGCATTGCTCCTTTGAAGAGTTCTTGTGTCTTCAATGTACTTATTTAAGTGGGAAAATGGAGTTTACAATCTGGTCTTACACTGTATCAAGAAGACCTCTGAGCCTGGAATATGTAAAGCTTAGGACAGTGTATGAAATCATAATGAAAAGGAAATGTTTTCTCTAATAGACTGTACTTGACTAGATATGCAAATGTGCTGGTCAGTTCCCTCCTTCTGTCTCTCTCTCTCTTTTTCTGAAAAACTTGAACCTGTAGTTGGTCCAGTAAGATATATTGCAGGCATGTGATTAATAATGAAAAAAAAAATAAAATTACAGCTCCAGACACAACTGGCATTACTCTTTCCATCTTTCCTAGCAGGTTTGAACTACAGGTCAAATACTCGTTTGACATTGATCAGAAAAAATACTTTAAAGATAGGAGGGTCTATTTACTGTGGTTGAAAAATCTAAAACTACACCCAATACAAAATTAATCAGAAGGGAAACCAAAACTATAATTTTACTGAGATCAAGGGGAAGCTTCAGACTCATTTTTAGAGAGAATTTGCAAATGCATGCTGTAGGGAATAAAATACGTGGGTTTAATTATCAACAACAGGCCTAAGGACACAATCAGATTAAATTTAAACATGTGTGTAAGAAACAAAATAAATATAGATATAAGGAGATGGGAACAGATACAAATCAATCTCGAGGGAGGTGAGAAGGAAAGGGATTAATAATTAAAATGTGTATACTACTTGTTTATTCTTAGAGCTGTACCTGTGAGCATGACAAGTGTGACTTCCCTAGACTTTATGACGCTGTGTCAGAGTTTCATGAGGGATTGAAAAAGAATTTAATAACTGAGAGCAGCCTCAGCAGTAGTAAGCTATCAGCTATTTGTGTTTATCACAAAACCTAAATGCATGAAGTCCGACAGTCTCTATCTTAAACTGTCTGTACAAATAAGCAGTAAATGCCTTGAAAAAAATTCCTCCCCATTTTAAATTGTTTTGTTTTGTGTGAAATTATTGCTATCTTCTCTAGCTCAATACAGAGTTCTAGACATGTATACTCAGACAAATAAAAGTCAGAGGCGTCAAGCAGTACTATCCTGGGTACCTACATAATTAATTTTCAACTTATTTCCCAGTTCTTCTAAGGGCAGCTTCAGATAATTTTCTCCAATATGTGCATCTTCTCTAGAGAGTATGCCCTAAGCATTTTGGAAGTGATCCAGTCTGTGCCACTTGCCCTTAGGACCAAGTATCAGTCTTTTACTCTCTTTTTCCCCAATAATATTACTAGAAATGGGATGAAATATTCATCTTTGCAGTACAGGTAGAGGACCAACATGAATTTTCTCATTTTCATTTTATGTGAATTCATAATAATTATCAAATTTTAAAGGTAGTGTATAATGTTTGTCAGTATGTGCCTCTGGAAAGGCGTTTAGATTTTGTGGGTTACAATGGATGTTTCTTTTCTTCAAACATATTTTTTTAAAATTTTTTTTATTTTGTGGATTTTCTTTCTCATGCCTTCAATTTTTCTTATTTTTAATTACAATGTTAACAGTTTCCTGCATGGCCTGTCTTTCACTGGTGACCTATCATGAAATGAAATATCAGATTTAGTGTCCTGTGGCCCTGATGATTTTAATCCAAGAGTTGTCAGGTCTTTCAGTAGCCCCCTTTCCTACATATTATGTAGTAGCCAGTGCAAGGATGGTGCATTCCCACAACTGCAACAAAAGAAAAGAGGATGTACACTCAGCAGAACTTGCTAAAGGAAAGCAAATAATGAAAATGACGACCTTAAGGGGTGTCCTCTTGGAAAGAGAGAGGAACACAGCTTTAAAGATGGGACTTCATGGTTCTCAGAACTGGAAAGGTTCTAAGATACTGTGCTAATAAACATAATGTAAAATTGAGAATGTGAAGAATCAACAATAGTTAAGCATATTGAGATCTGGTAAGGATATACAAATGGAATTAAAACACTTTCATTTTCTACAGGTTTTTGTTTAGGTAATATGGAATAGAGAGAACTCAAGATTATCTATCTATCTATGAATAGGGCATAAAATCCTTGTCAGCAAAAGCTGTACCTCTCAGAGAGCTTCTGCAAATCAGTTTGTGATTTTTCACTTGTTAGAGGATCCCAAAGAACTGACTGCCTTAACAGTCATAGAAAAAATGTCGGGACGTAATGAACACAGAACCATTTTCATTTTTATCTTGAGACATCATTGTTAGATAAAAAAAATCCTGATTTAGTTACTTTACAACACATGAGTTGCTCCATTAATTTAATTTGAATATGCCTTGCCTATTCTTATACTTTCTTAATTAATGAAGCATGGTAAAATTCCTATAAAGTACTGAAATTTTTTTGATGATTCCTCTTTTTTTTAGGATCCGGGTTCTGTTCTCTGATGCATAAACTAGCACTTAATTAGTTTACAATAAATAAACACATGTAACCCTAACTTTTGTTTTGTATAATTTCAAGATTATATAAAGATAAGAAATAGTGTATGTATGATATCTGTTAAACAGTATATCTGAAAAATTCAAATATTTCACAAAACTGAAAAAAATATATTTTGGCAACTATGTCGTTGCAATAAGATCTACTATTTTATTTTATTTTTACAAATCCTAACACTTGAAATATCTCCCCTGAGGTTCTGTTTTTTCCTCCTTCTGAATATATACATTTTTATATTTGTTTGGTTACTAAGACTGAGGCTTCAGTCCAAGGAATTGGAAGTTGCAGCCTTTCGACAGCCATTGCTTTATTCTTCTATCATGAAAAGGATCCTAAGTAAAGAACACCAGCAGTGACTTGCATCGCTCCTGGGCATTTTTTTGTTCTTGTGATCTAAAGTCCACTTATTGTGTTTTCTGTTATTTGGAGGTCACCAAACTTTGATCACTAGGGGGTAGTGTGGGGCTTTTCCTTGATCTTAAGTTCCACATTCTCCAGCCTGATGTTTTTTGAGTGCTCATATGAAAAGCTTACGCTAAATATCCCATATCTATGCATACATCTATGCATAATGTTCAGAAAATCCTGGATTTAGAAAACCATATCACACTACCAGTGGAAATTAAATGTGCAGTGTTCTGTTCACTTATGGCAAACTTTCTTGTATTCCCCAAAAGAAGCCAGATATTGCAAATGTCCATTAATCCTCCTAATTTTCTCTCTTGTCCCTCAACACATAAATATATACATACACAAAAGAAACCCATTCAAGCACATACTTACAATTTTGAACCACTGACAATAAAATAACCGATTTAGAAAACTGCAAAAACTGTGACCCCATACCCCATATTAATATTTAATCAAGTGCTCACCATATATTTCAAGTTATTCTGAGAAAATTAATTAGCCCGAAAGATGCTTGTCCTTTAAAGGCACTGTAATCCCTTTTGAAAATGTAAATGAGATAATCCTTTGGTGAGTGCAGCAACTGTTCATTTAATTCCGTGTGAGGTTTTCAGGATGTCAGTAGAAACCCATCCTACGTAATTTGAGTTTATTAGTTATAAATTTACCACCTAAAGAATTCTGTGGAGAAAAAAAATTGAGATAATTTGCTCCTCTTTCAGATTGCTTCTTCCCTTGCATAAATCTGAGTGTGACCTAAGAAGGGAATGAAAAAACCCATTGGGGACCCTTCCTTTTCTATTCTTAATTGATTCCCTTGTTATCAGGAGACTAAAAGGCATTCTTGAGATCAAGGAAGGTCTAACACTATTTGAACATACTGTGAAGAAGACTATGAAATAGTGGATTTCAAAATTATGAATAACTGTTACCCCCCCACACCTGCTACTCTATTGTTATCTCATAAATCAAAACTGCCTCAATTTCAGATTGTTAAAGACTAGATATCCCAGTCTGTCTCTGACAGAAATTCAAAGGTAGACTTTTTTCCTGCTTGGTTACTGTAAAGGGATTTTTTGGTGACTATAAATATTTCTTTCTTAGAACTTGCCGTTTTCTGGTTTCAAAATTCTGAGGCTTTCTGGCTAATCTAACATGTTCTACTCCACCATTTTCCTCAAACATAAGTATCAGCTGTACATTTTTGTACATAAGCTAAACTATGGCATAGGTAGTATGGTTTGTTTAGGGCTTTTTTAAACTTCTGATGGCTATTTTATCTCTTAATAAATGGCATATCCTCTTCCCATAAATCTTTCCTCTATATTTCCAACAGCACTCTCTGTGAAGGATATACACTATAAGTAGTCCCATGCATAGTTTCCCTATGGAGGACTCTACCAGTTCTTCTGAGTCTCATTTTTCTTTTTATTTTTTCCTTTTCAAATAAATAGACAGATCCAAGGTCCAAGGTCCAAGGTCCAAAACACTTTGGACTCATTTCCACAAAATTCTCTGAAGACCAAATATTCTTACTCACACAACAAGCTTCAACAAAGTAAGAGATGATAATAAGGTTATACACTTAAGTGTAAGGACTCTTATCTGAAAAAGCTGCAACTATGTGCAGTTCTGGCCACCACAATATGAAAAAAAAAGCTATTAGAGAGTGTGAAAAGGAAATCTACAGAGATTGTGAAGGGCCTTGAGGGGAAGCCATATGAGGAGTGGCTGAGGTCACTCGGTCTGTTCAGTCTGGACAAGAGTAGACTGAGGGGAGAGCTCATTGCAGTTACAACTTTCTCACAAGGAGAAGCAGAGGGGCAGGCATTGATCCTTCCTTCTTGTGACCAGTGATGGGATCTAAGGGAATGGCCTGAAGCTGTGTCAGGGGAGAGGTTAGTTTGGAGATCAGAGAAAGGCTCTTCACCAGAGGGTGGTTGGACACTGCAACAGGATTCCCAGGGAAGTGGTCACCTGGCAGAGTTCAAAAAGTGTTTGGACAACACTCTCAGGGACATTGTCTGACTCTTGGGCTGTATTGTCCAGGGCCAGAATTTGGACTTTGTTGATCCTGTGTGTCCCTTCCAGTGCAGGATATTCTATGATTCTACATGAAAATTCAGAATAAAAGTATTTGAATTTGTAATGTACTGGAAAACTACTGCAGCGCATCTTAAATCCTTAGGTCTCACTGAACTGGAGTTTGTTCTGCTTGTTAGCATAGATAGACAACTGGCAATAGCTCAAGGTTTATATATAAGAGGTAAAATTTGAAGCAGAGACTCTTTACTCTGTGGTGTTGTTTGGGGCTTCCTCAATGTTTGAATGTGGTCCAGTTTTCAGAAGCAAAACAATACCACATATAGGTGAGTCTTTATCTGTAAATGGATGTCTATAAATATATGTCTGTATAGCATTTCTGCCACAGATGCCTTGTGTTTTCACTTATCAGGAGGAATATATGCATTTGTGTTTTATTTTTAATAACAAAAGATCTATTTCACATAGTGCTGGTCTATTTTACTTCACTGTGTAAATCAAAAATGAAATTTTCCATAACAAAAGTCTTCCTCCAATGTAACAAGTGCATGAAAAATTTCTCATTGATGATATTACATTCTCTAAATATTTCCTGATTTTTTTTTTTATTTTATGATTTGACCTTCCTTAAAAACCATGAAATAGCAGCTGTTCCTCTCTTAATTTTCTATGGTGACTAAAAAGATTTTTAAAAGTTAATTTAGGGCAAAAGGAATACCTGATGACTAATTAGAATTTTCTTGTTTCTGTCCCTCTATCTCCTGTGACCCATCACATTCTCAGACCCTTCCCTATTGTTCTGGGTAATTTATTCTGTGTCAGCATCAGTTTTAGTCCCCTCTAATTCACTGACTGCCAAGTTTACAAGATGATGTACGGTGATTTTTGTGCGATGGATGCCTGTCCACCAGGGACTCACTGAGCTGCAAATGTCAACTTGGGCTTAAACCAATGGCCTAAAGCTACAAGGTAAGTGCAATTTCTTCTGGTCCCACATAGCTCTTACAAGTATTGTTTACAAAGGATAGGATTGTTATCTGTCTTTTACAGCATTCAAATGCACATTTGGCATCAGGGAACCCCCTAGCCTCTGTACATGGAGGCACAGTGAGAAATTCAGGTTGTTCTACTTTTAGTGGTTTATCTTGTCTATGCTCCCCAACTCACTTTCTGAAATGGGAGAGGAACTTGATAAAAGGCAAAGTAAATCTGACAATGTCATATCAGCTCTCCCCAAGGAGTTTATGCACTGGTATAAAATCACTGAGAAGCAATCACCGAACAACCAGGTTATGGCTTTGGACAATCAGTGCCTAAATCCATGGAGCAATTTAAGTTACTTACACTCTCTTGCCCTTTCCCCCCTTTTTGACCTGCTTCCCCTTATGCTGTGAAGAGAAGTATATATTTTTGCTATTAGACTTTTGTGAGCTGAGCTGCACGGGAAGAGATGTGAGGTCACAGGATGGGAGGTTCGCCTCCAAATAGCACCATGCAATCTGATGTGACATATACATTTAGAAATCACTTCCAGGGATATTTCTAGCAAGAGGAATATACTCTGGGTAGCAGTTAGTTAATTGACCTAGTTGGTTAATGTCAAATATCTAAATCATCTTTAAGTATATCAAAACATATTTATTCCTGACACAGAACACAGTAAAAACAAATCTCATTTTTCATCTTTGCCAGGTTTAGATTACCTTAAAGCTGTTGCTCCTTCCTCAGGATCATATGGAATTCTTTTTCCATACTGTCCTCTGCTAAAATTTGTGTGATAACACCTAGATTGGTCATTAGCTCCATAATACACCAGTGGATCTGAAAAGAAGGAACAGAATGAGAAAAAGACAAAATGATGCAGCTGAGGTGGTTATGAATCCTTAGGAAAATGTGTCCAGTGGAACACTCTCTTAGACCTCTCTTAGGAACAGACTTGTCATAATTTACATGAGGAATAAGGTCACTTTCTACAGAGTTGTCACTTTATCTCAGAGCTGAAGATCTGGCTTGGGCCACAGTTTCAACATATTCTGTCTTTGTGTATAATGAAGTCAATCTGCCCTGTGATCCTGGCAGCTCTTTTCCAGATTCCCTGTTGGGTGGTCTCTGTCAGCTCATTTCTGTCATGCAAGCACTACCGGCCTTAAGGCTGCTCTAGAAACCCCAATAGCAAATAACCTAAATTAATTTAGTCTTGCAGAAAGGTGCTGGAAGCAATGGGGGCTGTGCAATAGTCTGTCATCAATGCTTTTCAAACTTTCAATCTTGTATCTCCATATTGGTACCTATTTGTTGTTTGGTGCTGTTTCATGAATCTAAGAATAAAGTTGCATAAAGTGTTACCTTATGCAACATGCCATACAAAAAACAGATATGCAACTAGTTTTGATTCCAAATTCCCTAGTTTTAAAAAAAATAGCTTCTAGGAAATCAGGTCCTATCAAGATCTGAAGATTTCTAACAATGGATGTTGCCAGCTGCTATTTCTCTCATAGAAGAATGGGTATTTTTTTGTAACTTAGAGTAGCTAATGTTACCTGCTCTCAACTGAGACATCAGTTCTTGTTCAGATGTTGAAACTAGTAGCTGCAGAGTGAACAAATATATTTTATGCATGTCAACAGGTACTTTATGTTCCACAGCCTTAACATGTGTTCCTTCCAAAATGATCTTCCCACAGGCACTGTAACCTCCACTATTTTCACTCTGTCTTGTGTTTAAACTCTCCACCTCCATTTTCAAGTGTCTCAACACAGGTCCTGTAAAACTTAAAGGACTTCTAAGAAATATATGATCATTTTCCACACTCAAGGTAACAGCATTATCTGTTAAAAGCTGAACCCTTTTTTCTCATTACTGCAATAGCAAGGAATTGTTTGTGGTATCAGCTTAGATGGCAATGATGATCCGTTTGCTCTCATTAGCTCTTGGACAGCATTTATGTGGGACAGGCAGGAAGAGATATCGCTGTTCATCTCAGTCTGTATGGGGAAAGCAGTAATTTGAATAGAATGAACTACCCAGCCAACTCCAACTGCTGCAGTTCTCTGGCAGTGCCTGGTGGAAGTCTGGGCAGCTTGCTGGATACTTGCAGTGAGGAGGGTGCAGTGTATCCACAGTGGAGAACAGACTGAGTTATGGGGTGAGGTTTTGTTTGGCCTTTCCAGCTTCAATATGCAGCTGGAGGGGGTGTGGATTTGTGCACTAGCCTGCCCTTTCAACCATATACATGCAAGTGCCTATTCAGAGTGAATTTTACAATTTTTCATATATAATTTAGACCTGTTATGGGCATATACTTCAGGATGAATACATGAAGAAGCCTGCATAATTTATGCCTCATCTATTTATGCACTTTCCACTATGGATAACATAAAATGTGATACTGGAAAACAAGACTACTGTCTTCAGTAGATACTGTCCCAAAATCCCTGAGCTTAGTTTCAGTTCTTCCAATGAAATCCTCACTTAAAAATCGACATTCAGCATCAGAAAGATAATGAGCTTGATGATAGCACTCAGCTAAAACCTAAGCTCTTCAGCTGACAAAGCAATTGAACTGGGTACAGGTGCTCGTATGCTGGCAATGGGGGCTGCAGGGGACACAGCTGATCTCTGCAGCTAAGGGTGTGGCACTAAGAGGGAGAAAGAGTTTAAAAAAGGGCAAAAATATTGAGGAAGAGTGAGGAAAAAAGGTGTGAGGTACAGCCCTATAGACAAGAGAAAGAGGAGGAGGAGGTGCTCCAGGTAGTAAAGCAGAGAATCCCGAATCTGCCAGCCTTTGGAGGTGATCATGGTGGGGCAAGTATCCGCAGTGAAGTACGTGGAGGACCCTACCCTGAAGAAATTGGATATTCCTGAAGGAAGTTGCAGATATGGAGAGTCCATGCAGTAGCAGCAGATAAATGTGAGAAGGAAGGGGTAGCAGAGAAGAGTTGTTATGAGCTGATCACAGTGCCCATTCCCCATTCCCTTTGTGCCCTTAGGAATTCATGGAAGGTGGTTTAGATTTCGTCCTTGTTTCTCATCATCCAATTCTATTTCAAATTGGAAATAGTTTCAATTATTTTTCCCCCAAGACTGTTGTGCTTGTGATAGCAATGGAGAGCATCTTTATTGTAATTATATTTATCAAACTGTTATCACAATAATTGTATTGAGATATTCTGTGAACATGGTTAGGTTGCCACTTCCACAGGTTACTGTGATGGGCTGACCTTAATCCCTTCTACCAGTGTAAAAACAGATTTTATTCTTATAGGTCATTCTGTGTTGCTGTTTCTTAGGCTGTTTTTCTTGAAAACACTGTAGTGAATGACAGAAGATTGCTGTCTGATATAATTTCACTATTGAGAACCAATTCTGACGCTTCATGTCTGGACACTGGATGTAGATCTTGAAAACAAACTGCTCATGAGATCCAGTTTCTCTGGTTCTACAGGCATATAGCCACAGCCAGGTATTTTTTATGATGTTGACAGAATGGATAGAGGACCTGAGGGAGACAGACATCTCTTTGAGCAGCCACTGGAAGGCAGGCATCATATCACAAGGCTTTTCAGATGGCACAAGATGGCTGGTTTCACTGCCAAATTCCATCCTACCTGATCTAGAACACCTCGTGCCTCAATTCAGATTTTTGTATCAGTGCTGTGATTGGTGCATAAAGGTATACTTGAAGGTTCACCAAGAACTCAGGGAAACTCCATGGCTCATCCTTCCAAAGCAAACCAGAATCAGTACAACATAATAAAAGAAACCAGTATTCTATGCCTTTTAAAGAGGGTGAACATTCAATACCCAAAGTTAAGTTCTTGAATAAATAATGAAGGTGTTAATAAAAATATGCAGAGAAGAAATTGCCTCAGTGTCCTATTAAAATATTCTCTCCTACTGTTGTTCAAAGGCAGAATCATATCCTGAACTGGAAGTGACCCACATGGATTATCAAAATCCAGCTCCTGGCCCTGCACAGGAGAGCACTAAGAGTCACATCATGTGCCTGAGAACATTTTTCAAATGCTTCTTGAACTTTGTTAGGCTGATACCATGATGGTAGTGTAGTGGAGCCAATACCAAACCACCCTCTGGATAAAGAACCTTTTCCTGATATCCAGCTTAAACCTCCCCTGACATAGCCTCAGGTCATTCTTTTAGGTCCCATCACTGGTCACTAGAAAGAAGCAATCAATGCCAGCCCCTCTGCTTCCCCTCACAAGGAAGTTGTAGATTGCAATGAGGTCTTCTCTTAGTCTCCTCTCCTCTAGACTGAACAGACCAAGTGACCTCATGTACATTCCCCTCCATACCCTTCATCATTTTCAATGCCCTACTTTAGACACTTTTTAACAGTGTCTATATTATATTCTTCTGAAATTGTGGTGCCCAAAACTGTCTCCAGCACTGGAGGTGAGGCTGCCCCAGTGCACAACAGAGCAGGACAATCCCCTCCTTTGCCCGGCTGGCCATGCTGGGCCTGATGCCTCCCAGGACAGGGTTGGCCCTCCTGGCTGCCAGGGCACTGCTGACTCATGTTCAACTTGCCAGTGACCAGGACCCCCAGGTCCCTTTCCACAGTGCTGCTCTCCAGCCTTTCATTCCCCAGTCTGTCTGAACATTCACGGTTGCCCCGCTGCAGCTGTAGAATGTGGCACTTTTCCTTGTTAAACTTTGTATTGTCAGTGATTGTCCAACCCTCAAATCTCATATAGAAGAACCTAAACACTGTCATTCAAAATGTTATTTCTTTGACAAGTATCCAACTTGTATTTTGAGCTTGGTTTACTTTTGTCAATTACTTGGTACTATATGTCGCTGATAAAAATTTATTTACATGGACAATGTCTATAGTTAGAATTTTATTGAGTATAATGAAATATATCATAAGCAGCCACAGAGAAGTTCAGCAAAACTTCAATTGCTTAAGGGGAAAAGATTTTAATAATACTGGAGAACAAATGTACTGTCAATATGTTCCCAAATATTTAGAGACAGTTGCAGAAATCAGGAGTCTAGTTGTATGGAGTCACTATATACATTTTAGCACCTTCCCTGGGGCCTTATTGCAATCCGGTGTTTTAATAATAGTTGAGGTGACCCTGGAATAACTTACACCTTCAGTTCTTTTACACTTATACATGTCTGATAACAACATCAGGACCAAATAGAGGACACCTAAGTAATTATGATATTACTCGAGAAGAAAACATATCCTCCAGAAAAAGAAGTGCTCAGGAACTAGTGCAAACCTCAGTGAAATTACCTTTTTTGTGAATCCATCTCTTGTTGTTACAACTATGGTCCCTCACACCATGAGCTCAAACAATGGATATATGCTAGCAAAATAAACCAGAGTGGAGATCCCCAAATCACATTTAATGTTATATATATATATATATATGTATATGCTATATATATATTATATTTTATATACATTAATGAATTGCCTCTGTTGTGTAAATAAATTTGAAAGCACATCCTATGTCTGCATTGGCCTTTTACTTTGGATCAAGAGCCTGCTTCTGAACTGGACTTTCAGGTCACCTCAACTTATCACTTTCAGCTTCTCATCAACAAATGATCTCAGCACTCAGACTGGATTCATCTTTAGCAAAAAATAAACTGAAGATGTGGTTTGAGCAATGCAGAGAAGTCGTTTCTGGGCAATAATTGCTCCATAGGGACTGGGCATAGCTCCCTGGGCAAGGGAACTACAGGAGCTGCCTATGGATGAGGCAGGGCAGGGTCTCACAACAAGGTCCTGCCCCACCACCCCAGCCTGGGAGCAGAAGATGCCAGAGAGCAGTAACTTAGACAGTGCAGGAGGGAGGAATGGAACTAACATGGTGCAAAACCCACAGAATCTGTAAAATGTTCCAAGGGTTTTGCTTTAGAGATCTTTACAGCTGACACCACAGTACTTGCTTTTGTGTAATTTTGCCATATCACTTACTTTAAACTCTGTCCTCTCTCTGCAGAACAAAGGCAGATATCTAGAAAAGCTGCATCGAAACTTGTCAATGTGTTTCCACTGTGGGCAATGAAAAGAAAAAGGTCTTTCCTGGTATAGTTTAGATTAGTTGTGTGAAATTGCCTTAAAAAATACTTTTTCTCTGACTGAAAGTGCAGAGTAGAATTAGGTCATCTGTGGTAGACACATACATCTGAAGTTAGGTGAGACAGCTCTCATATACACTGAAAAACTAGGCACAATTTAGTCACACATAGCACAAAACAGTATGACAGATAAAAGGGACTCTTCACAGATTACCAGGGATGTGAATTCCCTCAAAGTAGCCTCAAGGTGGCTTCAACCATTTATTTCCTCAAACAAAACAACTGATTTAATGACTTAGAAGGCTGGCTTCAAATGCTGTTGGCATAAAAATCATGTAGTCCTGTAACTACTAAAGATTTATTGCAAGTAAACAGAGCCAAACTCTATCATTCTCAGACCATTAGCTGTCCTTAGGGGAACCATAAAGCTTGCTACCTTTATACCTGGAGATGAGAAGTGAAATAGAAGCTGAAGTGCAGTTAGAAAATAGAGCTGAGACCACTTAATTCCTCTTTCACACACCTTTCCTCACTGCCCACGGCCAGGTACTTTCCCTTGTGTGAGGTCTGGTGTTTTATTGAACACCACATTGAACTGATACATCTCTTGAAGTCCAAAGATGGTCCATTTGCCTAGTCTTTCCTGCCCTTACATTCTCTCAGAAAAATGAAAAAAAAAATTAAAATAATTATTTCTTCCAGATGACCTCAGTGAACACTGGAGCTAGCACAGGTCCCAGGGCAAGATTTTCTGACTGCAAGCAAGGGAGGAAAGAAGAGGCAGCTAACAAACAGGGGCAAGGTTACTTCAGTAGATTCAGCTGCGCTTTTGACTTGTACCCCAGTGTAACAACCTGGGCCTGGATTTGTCAACTGAGTTGCTATCTCAGGCTGTCAGGGCAAATGTCCCTTAGGTGGCAAATAAAACGAGGGATGGGCCCGATCTAGTGGCCGGAAACTAAAGAGCTTTAATAATGAGAAACAATCTGCAACAATGTGCTGGAAGGCGAGCACAGTGCAGGGTGCACTAAGAAAGGAGAGGGTCAGGGGGTTGCTACAACTTATTTAGGGCAGATTAAGGGCAGACTCTGAGGGAAGGATTCCAACCAGGAGTGAGGATTAGGAATATGCAAATAACTGTGGCAAGTGTAAACCAATAACAACAGGGAAAACAAAGAACATTCTGGCAACACTAGCATAATAACTCCTGGGGCATTGCGGGTGATGTTTTACTCTTGGTAACTAAGAGGATTCTTCTGTGGCTTAAGGCTGAAGCCTTAATCAACCCCCAAGACTCCAGAACAACAAAAGCCTTTGCTGGTTTTGGCAATCTCCTAGGCCAGAAGCTGCCAGAGAAATCACCCTGTGGGACTACTTTATTGGAGTTTCCAACTATATGGAGTGCAGGTGATGATTTTCCAAGGCTGCTTCATTTATATAAAGACTCAGGAACATTCCTTACTTAGCATAGAGGTGTGACTTTTTATACAAACATAGAAGTTCAAAAACTTTCTCACTGTCTTGGTCCTATATATATAAAAGTGCTTCCTTGTTAATGGATATCCACAACTGGCTTGAGCAGTATTTTCCTCACTCTTCATAGACTAACAAATAAACCAGCAGTTTCTTTGGAGGAAGTGTGGTGCTGAACACTTAATCTGGTTTACCACATGGCTGCACAAAGAGCTGTGAGAGAGAACGAGGTATGGGAAAGAACTGGTTCCAAAGGAAACATCCCTCCAACCTAATTATAGCTCTGGGCACCTTCTCTACTCAAAAGCAAGAGCTACTTGTCCAATCTGTCTGTGTAACATTAGGAACTCAGTGAAACATAGAAAGCAATAAAATGGGTACAGAAGTGTCTAATACTAGGCCTGAGGGCAGAATCGTCCACCCATTTAGCATTCATAGTTAAAGCCACCTTTAGACTTGGAGATTAAAATCATTTCGATCATTTAAAATTAAAAACTGAGAAAGACCACAGAATTATATGCCATCAGACAATGAGCTGAATGTTGTGAAGCCGGAATAGAAACCACCAGACTGAATGTGGTTATTATTGGGTTTGTCCTATGCTAAGCGTAATCTACAGGTCAAATTCAGGGATAGGTGTGTGTGGCCAGGTCCTGCAGGCAGGATAGAGAAGATAATTTAGGGAGAACTCCTAAACTGTAGCAAAGTCCCACACAGCTCTGCCATGTCAAGACTTAGGGATGGTTTGCATGGGTTGCTGAATATTCCTTGAGTTCTTACACAGTCAGGAACAAATCTGAAGTCCACATGGCACCCAAAGTGTCAGATAGATACCAGATTATAGGCTTCTTCATAGTGAAGTTATACCTCAGTGTATCTGCACTCAAAGTAGAAGTGCGCAATATTCTTCATTTCTCTTCACTGACCGTGCAGTCTTGTGTCAGTGTAGACATTTACACAATGTCAGATGTAGACATATACAGTTAGGAAGAAGGAATTCTCAGTCCAATTTTTTGTAATAATTTTAATATAAAACCTCCTTTTAAAAAACATACATTATATTTCTACTTCTTTTCTTGTTACATAAATTCCTTTTTTTCCTATGAAGTGGTGACTTGGAGGTTCTGGCCTGGAGAGTCAATGGACCAGATCAGAAATATCAGATATTAGCATCATAGGAAACAGCAAATTATAATGATATTTCTGGATATATAGTTATCTAGATATCATTCTTATCTTATCTAGATATACGCTTATTCATTGGACCCTTCTGTCATAAAACAGTAATTATTTTCTCAGGGTTAAGGTGGTATGTTGAACTCAGCTGGCTGCCAGTCCCTCTTCCCCTCACAGACAAGGTGAAGAAGCTCATGGGTCATTACATGACAGGGAAATCACCTACCAGTTGTGTTGGTTTTAGCTGGGATATAGTTAATTTTTTCACAGTGGTACAGGACCATGTTTTGGATTTGTGCTGAACATATGGACAAACATTTAGAGCTGTTTTTGTTATTGTTGAGCAGAGCTTACAAAGGGACAAGGTCTTTTCTTCTTTTCCTACTGCTATGCTGACAAGGGGGCTGGGGGTGCATGGGAGGAGACACAGCTGGAGCAGGTGTTGCAAACTGACCAAGAGGGTATTCCAGACCATATGGCATCATGCTTAGTATATAAAGCTGGAAGGAAGAAAGAGTAAGGTGGGATGTCTGGAGTGATGGTGCTTGTCTTCCTAGCTAACTGGTCTGTGTGATAGGGCCCTGTTCTCCTGAAGATGGCTGAACACCTGCCTGCCCATAGGAAACAGTGAATTAATGTCTTATTTTGCTTTGCTTGTGTGCACAGCTTTTGCTTTTCCTGTTAAACTGTTTTTGTCTCAGCCCATGAGTTTTCCAGCTTGTACCTCTCCCATCTTTCCCCAGTCCATCTGGTGGGGGAGTGAGAGAACATCTGCATGAGGCTTGGTTAATGGCTAGGGTTAAACCTCATCACCAATTACCACCATTAACAGAGCAGATTCAAGATGGAAAAATGAATTTAGTGCTAACTAAAATAGACTTGGATGGTGAGAAATTAAAACAAAATTTAAAAAATACCTACCTAACTTCTCAACTACTCTGCCCTGAGCAGCACAGGGGGATGGTGAATGGAGGTTGTGGGAAGTCCATAATAGTTTCTTTCTACCTCTTTTTCCTGCTCAAACTTTTCTCTTACTGCAGCATGTATGCTTTATATAGGCTTCAGTCCTTCAAGAATTGCTTCAACATAAACTCATCTCTGTTGTCTACAGATCCCTCAGGACCTGTTTCCACATAGAGTCCTCCACAGCCTGCAGTATATCTGCTCTGGTGTTGTCCTGTGTAGTCTGCAGAGAGACAACTTGCTTCACTATGGTCTTCATGGGCTGCATAGGAATGTCTGCTCTGGCTTTTGGAATACGTCTTTCCCTTCCTCCTTCTCTGACCTTGGTGTTTTGATGGTTATTTCTCACATTTTTTTCCTCTTTCCCTCTTGTCTCTCCAAATTGTTGTGCACCATTATGCCCTTTCTTAAATACATTTTCCCAGAGGTACCACCAGTATGGATGACAGGTCAGCTGTGTTCTGCAGTGGGTCTTTGAAACCATCTGGAATGGGCCAAACTATTACCAGAACCAAGTCTTTGCTTTCCTTAGAAGACACAGAGCTGAAGACATCCAAAACAGATCAGAAAATCAGGTGAATTGATATGGAATACTGAGGGTCATGCATGAAGTCCAGAGCATTTTATGATGCTTACCACAGACATTAATGTTTTCTGTGAAGATTTGTTAGTTAAATTGTTTTGGAAGAACTCAAGCATGTTTGACACCTGACTGGTTGATTTAAGTCTCCATCTCTTGTTAGTATTGTAAAAAGAGATAATATGAGTGGAACAAATTTATTTACTGAATTTTGATGCAGTTCTATGGGTTAAGAAAAGCATGACTTTGAGATCTGATACTTCAAACTCTTCTACTTGACTTTAGCTGCTTTCAATTCCACTGTCAGACCTAGATCACCTGTATGAAGTCTATCTATTAACAATTTGCCTGGTTCCACAGTAAATTTTATGTAATTATCTTTTTACTATAGTCCAACTTTAATTTTCAGGGTATGACAAATGGGCTCTTTTGTTGAATCTTTTATCTGGTGGTTTCCATGGAGCTTTTTATAAACAAATTGTCTTGTTTTGAGCCTACGTAACGAAAGTGCAATTTATTCTTCTTTGGAACATCCAGAATTTCCACCATGAATGCCAATGTGCGATACCCTGTTATTTATATCCTCTTGATGGCAACTTGATAATGATAGTGCTCTAGCAGTGACAATGCTGCCATCCATCTTCTTCATTATGGCCTTTCACACTTTTGAATCTTCATAGTATGTATTAGACATAAACAGTTAATTTAATGTAATCAGTTAGTTTATAGTTATTACAGTATTATAGTTAGTTTATAATAGTCAGTTAATAACAATGCTTTCATTTTGCACAAGAGTTGCACTTTGGGCTCATATAAAAAAGACAATAGCATTTTGGAGCCAGCTAATTGCTTTGGAGAAAAACAGTTTATTGTCATCTGGCTGCAAAACATTTCATATTTTGTGAAAGCTCATGACTTAATATCACAACTGAATCAAGTTTTTTTATATTAAATACACCAAAAATATTAGATAATAAGCTTTGAGAAGTAGGAGATTTATGAAAAAAAAACAAACAATTATTTTATCAAAAATTATTTCGGAATTGTGCTCTGAAGTACATTAATGAAATGAGCGTGATGCTTTCATTTACAAACTTTGAGATTGAAGTAATCTCTGTAAAATTTTGCCAAATAGTCATACAAGCTTTAACAGGTATAAAGCAGAAAGACAGGCAGTTCCAGGAGCGAACTAATACAGAGAAAAAGCATTTAGCAGAATACTCATTTTCTAGAGTTATCTATCTTCAAAGATTGTAGAGAAAACTCAAGACATCTGATGTTTGTATGTTTGAAATCAAATGAGATGGATCTCACCCCTAGTGCCAAGTCTGGACTGGGGTAACTCTGGACTGAGGTATTGCAGCATGTCCCAGTGAAGCTGCAGCTGGAAGACAGTCATCAAAACTGAGATCACTCAGGTGCACAGCTCAGAAGTAAAAAAAAAAAAAAA
>VZTB01006141.1:22500-34722 GCA_013397245.1 Thryothorus ludovicianus | reverse complement strand
AAAAAAAAAAGTTACTATAATATCATTATAGAATCAAATGAAATAGAGTGGACAGGGTTCTCATGGGGTTTCCTTTGTTTGTTTGCTTTCCTATACCTGTTATCTTACAGAAATCTGGCTATAACAGTAGATATCCCACAGTTAGCTCATCCATTGGGAGAATATCAAAGATTTGACAATATACTCCAACACTATTAGATTACTTATTCAAAGCTGAATTTCTCTATTATTGAATTCTAAATTTAAATATATTGTTTTTTCTTCTCACATGAAAACATTAGGCCTTATTCTCAACAGCTTTGGCAAGGAGAGCAATGTTTTATAGTTTCAGACAAAGTGTAGCAATTACAGCAAGGTGCAGTCCTTTGAGATAAGCATTTGTAGCTGGTAGATTACCATGAAAGTAAGGGTATTTCAACCAAGCCCCTTCCCCTCCACACTCCGTCACTTTCCATTACTGACAATCCATTGGCATGGCATGCATGGACAAAATTCCCTGCACACTGGGAGCTTGGGGATCTCATATCTGTTTGTTAAAGTAACAGTTGCATTTAATCAAAAGAAAAATCCATCCTCCATTAATAAATAATGTATACATCTAACATTATAGTCAGGCAAGAAAATACAAACAGTTCTAGTTTTTGAGTTCCACTATTTGAGTGTGATGTTTGCCCTTTTAAAAGTTACACTGCTGACTTTTAAGGACATCACATTCACGATGTTACATTTAGGGCTGTATGGAGTCTTGGGCTGCCATTATGGATTCATATATGATTTGGAGATTAAAAAAATGTCTCTTGAGCTTTAGGGCTTCAGCCAGACAGGGTTGTGTTAAACAATTACGCAATTTTAAGCACTAAACACATCTTCATAATAATGAATAGGTGGGGAGAAAATAGGGGAAGGGTTTTCTGAAGAGTCTCTGTTTCTTAAGGATTCAGATAATCTAATAATTTGTCTAATGCACTCTAAACATTCTCCCCTGTATCCTATACTAAAAAATGATGAAAAACTACAACATTTGTAAAAATTTCAATCAGATTCACACCTAAGCTTTTGACATTTATATATAATACAATATGTTTACTTTATGTTTTAGCTGAGAGAGTGTTTAATCTACTGGGGTTTTTTTTATACAAATATCTTTTTAATAGATTTTGGGAATTTTTAATATATTTCCAAGGATGCAGATAAGGGCTACTAAAATTTTCAAACTTGGTAGTAACTGCCATTGATATTAGTGAAAGTTGGGTATTCGATTGAAAATCCTTTCTACATTTTTCAGCACCTAATACACACTTTTAGAAGATGTGTTTTCTTTTATGAAATTAATTCATATATTTAAGTATCTTTGAAATTTATGGATATGGTACAGACAGTGTAAGTATATCCAGGCTTTTATTTATGAGAGGAAAAATAAGAGAAATGTCTTATTCTTTGCTTTCTTGCTGAAAGACAACTATTGCTATATGAGATTCCCTAGGCTACCCAAGAATTTTCAGGCATGACAATGGAAACACATTAACAGTGGAAACCCACTGACACCTTGGAGTCCAACAATGTTATTCTCGTGCATCTCCAAAGGTACATGGGGCAACCAAATGAACCTCTCAGGATGCAATTTCCTAATCTTAGGACTCACTTAAATTTAGGTGAGTACAGTCTAGGTACTGTATGATGTAAGGTATCTAAGCTTCCTCTTAGTCAGAGGACATCTATACAGTCTTCAGCTTTATCAACATACATACGTAGTGCTGCTATATGCAGCTAGACACCAGTTGCTTCTCCACAATTTTGTTTTGTACATGCTTCTTAAAATGTCATGTATCTCATGTAGAGATGTCTTGGATACTACAGGCCATTTAATATTGCCTTAGATGACTAGTCCCACATCTGTTCAGTCTGGTCAAAGGAGCTTAGGGAGCTATCCATCCTAAACTAAGACACCAAAATCTGGTCATCTGAATACCTAAAGTAGCTTGCATATATGACAGACAGTAAGCTACCTATGCTAAAGAGTCAAACATAAGAATGAGATGGATCCTTTACTCTGGTGATGTTTTGATAAATATGGATTTGTCATGTCATTTTAGATGTTTCACCCCACAATGACAGCTTCTGAAGGCACAAGATTCTGGTGTTCGACAGCGCTGTATAGGCATCTGCAGGACAGCTCTTTGTATCCTATCCTATATCCTATCCTATCCTATCCTATCCTATCCTATCCTATCCTATCCTATCCTATCCTATCCTATCCTATCCTATCCTATCCTATCCTATCCTATCCTATCCTATATCCCATTCTATCCTATCCTTCATGTTTAGAAATTAGGCAAGACACAATGGCTGTGGAGATAATTTTTCTACCTCTATTTTTTTCAGGCCAAAGTCTTGCTTTTTCTATGCTCTGACTACTGTCATTTCCTTTGCTCATGCTGATGGCACAATCCAGCCTTGGTGAGAATGAAGTTACAGAATTTTTTTAGTTTGTCTCTGGCAACAGTCAAAAAGTTGCTTCAATCCACAATTTGACACAATTAGTGATGATAGCATTAACATTAAAATACTAGTGAATATCATTAAAATACTAGTGAATATCATATAATTAAAATTATATCAGATTAAACTATCTGTGATTGAACACATGACTAAACTGCTGCAAAACACATTTGACTATTTAAGTGAAAGTGTAGTCACAGTAGGAATATTGGTACTAGTAAGATTTAAATTGGTCAAATTCTAGCTTTAGGTTCATCACTCTTAATTTTCACATGACAGAGTAGTCACAGATCTTTTTGAAATTAATATATACAGGTTCACCTCCCAATTATTCAAATTACTATTGTAATCCTTAATAAGAAGACAAAGTTAAGTAAATTTTCTGTAAATCTGGTGAACTTTGTCTAGATGAAAACAAGAACAGTATCTTACCAGTTTGCTTACCAATTTGCTTCCGGGATCTACAATTTGAACATTAAATATGCATATCAGAAAGAAAACCCTTTTCATCCTCATCACATTCAGCCCAACAACTGATTGATCAAAATTTTTAAAAAGTAATCTGATGGGTGAATTTGAATCTTTCCCTGTTTACATTTTCCAAGAACATTATGAATTTCTAAGGCCAGAGTTTCTGCATATTTTGTACTTATCTGGACTGAATTCTCACAGAGCTCTTCTCTTCTGTTTGCTCTCTCTGTGTATTGACTGCTCAGCTTCACCAGTCTGTATGCAAACATCCTTGGAAATACATGTAAGGAGTAATGTTACTGATTAGACATTTTAATGCAATGTGCTAAGAGTATCTCACTGCATATATTGAATCAAATTAGTCTTTAGGCATTACTATTATTACTATTTTATTGCTATAGCCATCTATGTCTCTTCCAGTATTTTCCAGCAGCAAAACTAAAAATCTTCAGAGGGTGGATGTAAAATTTATGGTTATGCACTTAAGTGCTTTTTAATTTTTACTAGAGTAAAAAATAATAATAAAGCTACAGTACATATGATGAAATACTTTCCTTTTCTATCAGTAAGAAATATGTTAACATTTAGAAATACTTTGTTAAGAGTGAAGTGTTAAATGAAGTTTACCTCTGCATATAAATCCCCATCCTTTTTGATACTCAAATATAATTGTAATACTTCTCTGTTTGTATTCTAATTTGCAATCTAATTTGTTTAGGGATGGAAGATGTAGCTATGAAATCAGATCTTTTTGGTTTTACTCTTGTTAATTTCAGTTATTCTGTTCAGTGTTAGAAAAAGCATCAAAATAAATCAAAAATTTTCCACTTGTACCTTTCATAATGACAATATTATATGGAAAGATTTTGATATGTATTTATTTTGCCATTTTCAATATGAAAACAGCAAAGGTCTGCTGTCCTTTTTTAGCAGAATTATTCATCTTACAGTAGATCTGTTTCTCTTTTGTGGCCATGATAATTAAAAGAACCATTTTCTTGGTAAAATAGGCATCCAAAGTATTCCTGTTTCTGCAAATGGGGGATCTTTTAATTCTGCTTTATACACAGAACAGATATATAATGGATTTAACAACAAAGCATGACATCATATCTATCTGCACAAAAAAATGTAAATTTTAAATATCAAATGCTTAGTCCTTGTAGACTTCATATACAGGATTTTCTGAGACCTCCAGAGGGAGGAACTGCCCAGCAAATAATAGGACCATAAATAAGGCAAATATGAAGTAAATGTGAAGGTAAACATGATGCAGAGTGCACCCCATTCAGTATTTGCGATGTTAGAAATGTATGTTCTTGTATTTCACAAAATCACAGAATATTCCGAGTTGGAAGGGACACACAGGGATCATCGGGTCCAAGTCTGGGTTTCCCACCAAAATCTCCCCATCACAGAAGTGGCTTAACTTGCTGTCTCCAGAAAGGGGGTTGTTTCTAGGGAGAAAGAACAGTGAGATACAGATTCTTTGAACATAACATCTACAGATTCATTATCAAAAGTCTTAGAAATTACTTTGAAAATTGTAATGTGAGGATGTAATTTGCCCTATATGGGACAGCAGCTATGCATCTATAATGTTCAGTGAAATCTCTGTTTCCCTCGGCCTTTTTGAACATCCCCATGATCATTCATTATGTGCAAAATTATTTCAATACTTTCCCCCATAGTAACAGCAAGTGACAGCACTCTGTGTACTGTAGTGTTGCAGCACTCTTATGCCGTTCAGTTCTAAGAAATGTAAGCAGCCTTTATGTACATAAAAAAAAATTCAATTAAGCATTGTGTCCCATTTTTCAGCACAAGTATTACCTTCAAGCAATAAGGAATAAATCGCTTTATAGCTAGGAAAATACCCAAGGTAATTCAAGTCATTCATACTGTTATGATCCTTGTCCCTGTGATACAAAATATACTCACTCTGCAGTTATTCTGTAGTGCTGATAAAAGACAAAGAATTTCCCTTTAAAATATTTCTAATATTTATGAAGACATATCTTGGGTTTATTCAAGACTTTTTTTCTAATCTAACAAAAATTCCATTGTGAATTTGGATGAGAGTCATGTCAATTTAGTACATGTGAATTAATGTATGGGTCATCTTAGTGCAAGTCAGGAAAATGTTTTGTTTCCTACATATCTAAGGAGCATAAGCAGGTTGAAAATTATTTTGGTCTAGGTGTATTTTAATAGAATTTAATTCATACTCAAATTCCTGCTCTGTAGGAGAGTTAAAATTAGTATGATCAGCCCTAACTGTTTTAATAAAAAGATCTCACAAAATCCTGTTGAAACAACTGAAATTTTAGCACTTACATTGTTGGGGTTTTTTATTTTTATTTTTTCTCTTTTTTTTAGCATAAAAACCCAAATTCTTTGTGCTTAATAAACATTGTTAGATACTTCTATGGACTTAACGATCAAGTTTCATAGTCACTCCTTGAAGCTAATAATCCTTTTTCTCTTGTCAATCCAAGCTCTCATTATTTCATTCTGATTTACTTTCACAGGATTCTGAATTCTTTCTTCGATATTTTGAAGCCTGGAGTGTATCTGAAAAGTCCCTCTTTTCCTGTGATGGGAAACAACATGCAAGTTGATATAAAAAAAAATGTCTATCCCTCTCTTGTAGTTTCATATTGGAGATAAAATCAAACTGCTCTTCAGGAAGAGCACAGTCACTCAGTCTGTATCTGAAGACAAGTTAGGAGAAGACACCATGATTGTAAAAGCTGCAGCGAGTCCTAAATGATGTAGATGTGAAGAAGAATAACTGAGATAACGCTGCATACAACATGCAAAAAAACCATAAAAAGCAATATTGAAGCTGGGATGTATGCAGAGGTGTAACAAGGAAGTTAGGCATGTCAGACAAAGAAAACAGAGTAAGAAAAAACTTCCAAGTTAAAAGAAAACAAAATATGGGGATGAAGAAAGGCCAGATCTTCAAAGAGAGATAGAGACAGATGGTATTAAAGGGATTGTCTGATGTTTCACCCAAGGATCAAATGAGAATACGTTCCACATATTTTAAATGGGGGGAAAGAGTACAATTTGTGTCCACTCAACTTGTAGGGTGGCTGCCCTACACACGTGTATGTAAAAGTAATTATGTACTCAATTATACTATAATTGAATATACATCTGAAGCTACAATAACCATTAAAAGTTCTTGATTTCAGGAGCCTTTGACTTGTCAATGCACAGCTTTGTCATACTAAAGGGAAGATATGGAAGTGAAGAAAATAAAAATTTTAAAAAGATATTTTTCTGTGTCATCATTTAATGGAAATGTCTTGACAGGTTTTTGAAGGCCTAAGTCCTTAGCACCTGAAGATGTCAAAGAATAACAGTATAAACACAAAGACCAGACGCTGAGTAGCTATATCATAGATTTGGCATTGCACAGCTACATAACAACATTTCCCAATTTCAAGCTCAGCCAGCTAATAACTCCTGCATCTCTTTCATCCAGAAATCCAGTTTCAAAAAAAAACCCTGGTAGATGGAAAAGAAAGAGAACCTTGGCATTGACCTATGAGCCATTAGCTGCAGGCCCAATATGAATGCTGGTTATTACTGTGTGAAGATTACTTGTGCTAGCTACACATCTAATCCATACACAGAAAGACCATAGAACCTCTGTTCTATGAGTCTAAGAATGCTGCAACTGGTTCAGATTGAAAGCAGTTCGTGATGAATTCAGTGGAATTTGGCCCATCTACTTAACTCTATTTTATGCAGCTGCATCAGACCATAAAGCATAATATTATTCAAATATCTCATCATGACAAAAAAATATTACTGACCTAACTGAAACAGGACTATCCATGTCACAGACAGATTACAAATGACATTTGATGGTCCTGATTAGTGCAAAAAGTAATAAGAGTATCCCCTTGATGATAGGAAAAGACTTATGATTGAATTGCGAGAAGGTTGAAGAAGAATTGTTATATATCCTAAAGAAATTTAAACAATTTTTGTAGTAGTTATAGCACATCAGTGATATTTTCCTGATTTGGAAAAATGATAGTAACTCACTGGAAAGGTTTATTATGGAACTGAATAATTTATACCTCACCATTACATTTGATGAAAAGCAGAGTCAGAAGACTGTTAACTATCTTGATGTAAGTCAGGCACTGATTTGATCCCAGTGACAGCAGAGCATATTTTGGTTTTTTGTGGATGAGATAGAAGTAATCACTGGAAAAAATCTAAATTTCTTTGGAAAAAAATAAGAGAAAATTTTGTACAATACTTACATTAACACCAGATATGGCCATATTCACCAGAGTTTCCATACTATCCCTGTCAAGTCACCTCCGTCTCAGTATTATGCCAATATTAAATGAAAAATAATATGACTTGTAGAAACAATTTTGTCACCACAAGGATTTTCTAGACTCATTTCACAGAATTTGTAGTAGTTTTGATGGAATAAGGCCAACTCAAAACTGAAGAAACACACTTTGAAAATGGCCTGAGAAAGTAATCCCTACACATTGCAGGGCAGTGGGAATAGAGAATTTCTATCTTTCTGTGTAATTCCCAATGAATGTGGCCTTCTTGGGGTACAGTTCACACTTGGAATCCCAATTCAAAGCCCAGCAGACAAGACCACATAACACCTAAAGGTATTTGTTGACAAAATGCAGCAACGGCTTTGTTAGACACTTTCACTTTTTTCTTATTACCATCTGTAATAGGTCTTAGAATATATATTGGCATATTTCATGCCTAAATACTGTAACAACAATATATTTGCTGAAAGGCCAGTAGTTGCTTTTAAAAGGAATAAAAGATATTAAAGATCTCTTGATACATAGTAATGATGCTAAATATATCAATTAAAGTAATTTCCTAAGTAGTCCTGATCTAAAGTGCTTTCTTCTCCTAACCACAAGCAGTTTATAAAATAACATTAAGACAAAATTCACTTATCCACTCCCTGGTTGGAGTCTTTGGATAAAACAGAGACATCCCACCTTAGTGACTGTTACATATTTATTAAAGTGCCTCTGTTTTACAGTTTACTATAGAGAAAGCCTGAAAAAATCTGAGTTTTTGAGCATGAAAATTCACATGGGACAAATTGCATGTCTCCACCTGGAACAAAGATTGCCTGGAAGGTAAAACTGATGTAAAATCCAGCTTAATATAGATGGGCACAGAGTGTCTGGTAGCAGACACATGGTGAAGAGCTTCAGTGATGAATAAAGAAGCTCCCATAAAGTTCCTCAGACTACAGGGATCCTCCCTTTGGCATTGACTCTCCACAGGAGGATCTTCAGGGCTGATTATGAGCAGCATGGCAGATACTCACAGAAGGAAAATACAAGTATACCCATTGCTTGGGGTGTAGCACAGAGTGCACTTTCTTGGACAGGATTTGGACCTCTGTGTAACAATCCAGTTGGTCTGATAGAGTATGATTCCCATGTAGGTATCTGAGATTGCATCTGGCACCTGAGTGCCAGCTAAAGCTGAAGATGGGCTCAGGCCTCCTATACACCATGCCATACTTAGTGCCCTTTATATCTCCATGCAGGTATATTGGATACCTCATGTGTGTAAAAAAACACTTGATTTTTCCCAGAGAAACCACTACAGAATGAAACCTGTGTTGGTGACACTCAGCAGAGAGGATGATTTCAGGTGCCTCTTTTCAGAAGTGCAGATATCTTTCTTGTAAGGGACCTGGTGTCACCTGCTACAGAACCTCCTAGGATTTTTAGGCAGGCTGTTCTTCAGTGGATGTTTGATGTTTCTTCCCAGAATGATGGGATTCAAGGTGTCCTTGGGAGACCTTTGTTGCACCCAATATTGAAACAGCCTTTACATGTGCACTGATTTCAGCTGGAATAGAGTTAAATTTCTTCATAGCAGGTGATATGGTGCCAGGTTTTGCATTTCCGACCAAACATTAAATACAGCTGAACTGTATGCAATTGTCAAAGTCCTCTCTGTTTGTCACTCTGCCATCATCCAGTGAATAAACTGGGCCAACATGAGGCTGGGAGGGCACAGAACTGGGCAGATGACCCAAAGTAATCAAAGAGGTGCTTCATGCCTCACAATGTCATGCTCAGCAATAAAAGGAGAGATGAGGGGGATTTACATAGGTTAACCATCTTTTGCTTGGGACCTGGCAGGGTGTCAGTCTACTGCTTGGAAGGTGGTGTCTTTGTATCAGTTGTTATGTTTTCTGTTCTTCTTTCCTCTTCCACCGCTCCTTTGTTTATGTAACTATTTATTTGACATGAGTTCTACCCTTTCTTTTATCTTCTCTGGTTTCACCGGTGGTAGAAGGCAGACAAAAAGAGTAAGCAGCTGTGTGGTGCTTAACTGTCTATCAGGGTAAACCCAAAACAGCATGAGGTAAACAAAAATATTATTTTTGTATCCAATATTTTTTCAGGTTGCTGGTGGTGTCCTGGTTTTTATTTTCATTTGCCTAAGACAAA
This sequence comes from Thryothorus ludovicianus, assembly GCA_013397245.1. Classification (NCBI taxonomy): domain Eukaryota; kingdom Metazoa; phylum Chordata; class Aves; order Passeriformes; family Certhiidae; genus Thryothorus; species Thryothorus ludovicianus. The sequence goes on along the minus strand of VZTB01006141.1, from coordinate 25,261 downwards.
GATTAGAAGAAACAAATGATAGTGATCTGCAACAATTGGCAAACTCACCACTTTTGTGCTTGAGGCCAGACTGGAAAGTAGTCACACCATCTCTTGTCCAAATTAATCTTTGTTTAGTGACATTTACCTTTAACTACAGTGCTGCACATATTTTAAATCACCACAACAGAAAGGCACATGTTAGAGGACAGAATGTGTTGTGGCCAGGTTCTCTTGGGTTGCGCACAATTAAAGCTCCAAGAAAGATACTGGACTCTGTTGAAGGGTATGCTGTCTGCAGTTTGGTTTTGTTCCATTCCTGGAAGCCTTTTTCCTCCCCCTCTCTCTCTGCATTTCCAGACTGACTGCCAGTTACATCTGCTTTTCATCAATTGAAAATTTGGATGGGTAAACAGCACAGATGTGATTGCAGAAGCTACAAAGTCACCAAACCCCTTGATCTTATGGGATGTTAGCAATGGTGTGTAAATTGTGGAGGCTGTTTGGCTGTTTGACTATTTTAAAAAGGCCAGCAGAAGTTGCTGCCTCTGTAATCAAAACTTCCTGTTTTGTAAATTCAGTCCCAACAGTTCTGTAGTTAAATGATATCCCCTTTTATTGGAAATTATATTTCCCTGTTATTTAATGAAAGGCTTCTAAAATTATTACTCATCTTTAATTCATTAAAAATGGGAGGAATTAACTTCTTCCGTGGATATGACCAAGGGCCAGATTCTGCAATGAACTGTATAACCTGTGAAAGTTTGTTGAGGACTCTAGAGTTGTTTGGACTGTAGATTACTGAATCATGTGGCAAAGAAATTGTGTAAGGGAATAGGGAAGGAGACATAGTTGAGCTTCACACATCTCTATCAAATATGAAATCTCAAACTTGTTTGCTACTAAAACATGACTATCTGGGACTTTGTATCTATGAATCATGTCCAGGTTACTGTGGATCCAAGCCTAGTATCAGGCAAGGCTTTTGGGTTGTGAATCCCAGGGACAGGTGATTTGCAAATACCTTCATTCCCAGAGACGCCCCTGTTTGCAGAACTTCTCCTTTTAGCTGAGTTGGTGCCACTCCTTCCCAGCATGGAGACTCACAAAGCACCAATTCAGAACAGCTATAGTTCTGTATCCTGTCAGAAGAAGTAGATAGTATACCTAATTATCCCTGTGTCCAGCATAAGGCACCTGGTTCCCCACACAGTAATCCGGGCTGCACTTTGAGGCCAGACTTGGAGAAATAATGTGTTGCAACACCTAATCATGTGGCACCAATCTTTCAACCAGAAAGCTAAAGTGGTTAATATTAGTTTAAGTATAATCAGGAAGCCCATTCAGCTACTGTTGTTTTTTAAAATGCATTTTTAATATAATGAAGTTTCTCTTTCAGTAGAGTAAGCAGTGAATTATTCAGTTCATAAACTTTTGTGAAACCCAAACTGCTGTTATTGGCAGACATGGAAGGCCTGTAGAAAATATCCTTGGGCGCCTCTAGTAAAGGAAACAATGTTTTTGTTTGTTGAGGGGATTCAGGATTTATTTATGTGCTGACACCCTGAGTGGAAGAGGAACATACAACAAAAGGGGTTTGACAGGGGCAGCTGGCTGCCAAGAAAAGATAGCTGTTCCTTAAACAGACTGCAAATTACCAGCTATTTCTTTTACTATTTTTCCTTACAATGCCATTGGAATTGTTCTCTCCAGTAGGTATTTTTCATGTCATCCATTTGGTATGTAATGGGGTTTCTGAGAGTGGCTAATATGCAGATGATTAATTAAAGAGTTGCCACTGGAAAGAACCTTCTGTTGTGTATGACCTGGTGACTGACTTGGAGGAAATAAATGTGTGACCTGGATACAAAAATTATCAACTGGAAAGATTTATGCAATTGACTCCACAGAATTAAAGCTAATAAAGCTAATCCCACTAGAAAGTGTTGCTTTTTTTGCTGTTACCCAATCTTTTCTCTTTCTTAAAACTGTTTTTCCTGTTTTTTATTATTCTTTTTTACTGTTGCACCCAGAGGCTGCACCAAGATTGAGGGCTGTTGCATTGAGAAGGGGAAAAACAAATCCTAGAATGTCCAAATCAGACAGGCTACTTTGATGGACAGTTGCATTGAAACTTCAGGCTAATATTTCTCATCCAAAATAAAACATAGCAAGGCAGGCAAAAATATTTTTATTTATTTATTTTCATAATTTTCTTTTTTTTTCTACTTTGATTTTGTCTCTATTCTTCTTTTTATTCCCGTGAAGCTTNTCTCTACAACTACCTGCAAGGAGGGTGCATCCAGCTGGGGTTCAGCCTTTTCTCCCGGGCAACTACTGATAAGACAAGAGGACAAAGTCATAAACTGCACCAGGGGAGGTTCAGGTTGGAAATGAGGAATAATTTTTTTTTACTGGAAGGATGATTAAGTACCAAAACTGGTTGCCCAGGGAGGTAATAGTGTCACCATCCCTGGAGGTGTTGAAGAAATGATGGGGGGATGACATTTAGTACCATGATTTCGTTGACAGGGTGATGTTCAATGATCTTGGAAGCCTTTTCCAACTTCTATGACTCTATGATTCTATAAATCCAGTTCCAGAAAAGTATTTCAATTTATATTTTATGTCCAGATAATTTCAATGCAAAGGATAAAATTTTGTAACTTGTTTAAGACTTGTCCTGTAGTGCTCACAATAATAGCTGTTAGCACGAGACACCTATTCTTCCCTTCTTTCCTCTTCATGAGTTTTGGCAAGGAATGTAACATTTCAGAACTGA
>VZTB01006141.1:0-17500 GCA_013397245.1 Thryothorus ludovicianus | reverse complement strand
GTAATGCTTGCTGAGCCTATGAGAAAAGCAAGTTCCTCATCAGCATTGTTCATATGTAAGCAGAGTGATAAAATGCCTAAATAATTTTATCCTCGTCTCTGCTTTCTTTGAGAATTTATGCACTTATAAAATAAAATGAGGGAAAAATAAGTAGAAAATCCTTTATGCATAAAGAAAAAAAATCAATCAGTGTGAAATTATAAGAACTCTAAGTTTTATTCATAATGTATTGTAATATGTATAATCAGAAATATTTCTTGTTATTAGAAGCTAATATTTCAAGACTTATAATTTGTCTGTAAACTCACTTTGTTTTTCTAATGATCCTTTTTTAATAAATGTACTTGAATTTCATTCTGTATAACATCATTCTTATAGAAGACACGTGGTGTTTAATAACATATTAGGAGACAAGCTGAAACATCTTTTCTGTGAAATCATACTTGGGAAGAGAAGGGAGACAACAAGGGGAAAGATGACATGGATATTTTAAAATCTGAAATCTAAAATGTGCATTATCAAATAAAGAGTAATTACAACAGCTTCTTTTTTATTTACAATATCTGTGTTTTTGATTTCACCTTTAAATATCTGACCCTAGGCAACAAGATAAACCAATAACAAAAATTAGAGTTTAGGTGCAACTTGAATCAAGTACAGCTTGAATTCGCTTTATTTATTGTTGTCACATCATTTTAATTTGAGGCAATAAAATGCAATTATTATTCCAGAATTCTTATATAGTAAAGTAGAAACAAAACATATTATTCTAAGTTGAACAGTGCCTCTGTAGTAAAATGAATATTCAGGCAAATCTTTTTTTATTTCAGTATTTATTCTCTGAGATAACCCTATCTAGCAAGCACTTAATATGCTGATGTGTACAGGAACATTTTTGATGACACAGATCTTTTAAAGCAGATTGTCCACGCCCAAATAAACCTACATATGCCACAAATCAAAAGTTTCTTCTTCAGAAAACTCCACTTGCTAGATAAATAGTCCTGCATACATTTTTGATTGTCGGTGCATGTTCTATAATAGGTTGGGAAATAAGATTTCATTTGACTCTATGAATTCAAATATTTGTTACTGCCCACTTTGGGGAGACAAAAATTAAAATGGCTTGGTGCCTTACAAGATATGTAAGGAATAAAAACAGAAACTGAAGTATCTTAGAAATGCAGAAGGTGTATTATTAAAAAAAAATAGAATACAAATACTAGGGAATATCTTTGTTATGTGTAATGTTACTGGCTACGTATCTTAGCTTCATTTTGTATTTATGAATATATTTTCAGTAGAAGGATAAATAGGTGAAAATAGTTCTCTACCGTATGATTTGTTTTATCCTTAGGCATTGCCTGGGGTTACTGGTACAGCCCTGGCTCTCAGTACCGAAAAGTGAAATGTGCAACAATGAAAATTTTATTAAAACGTATGTTAACCCATTACAGTATATTCACTTCCAATTCTTTGTAAGAATGCGTGATGTATCATTTTGTGTGTGTCATTTTTTCAAAAAGATATGAGTCAAGTAGAGGAGCAAATTTAATGGGAGAATTTTATGGGAAACATTATACAAATGGCAGAGTGTGCAATTCCTATTATTAAAATAATTTGTCATTGTATGAAAAAATGGTATAAATTTCAAGAAAGAGTCTTCTTTAGTTATCTGCCCTTTTTTAATGACAGCAGCTTTGGTACAGTAAAGGCAGACATGTTTTCAAGCAAAGCCCATTTCAGACCAGAATTTCTGAGAGCCCTATTAATGTTTCATGCTAATCAAGGAGAGTGGGAAATAGAGCTGACAGGTGCTTTCTACTCTGCTTATTCCTGTCTTCCTGCATTAGACATTACTAGCTAAAAAAGAGCCAATATAGTTCCTTTCCAGTACATGTGGTGGCAAGGGCAGGAATAAAATGTTTCTTTTCATAAGTTTATAGTTGTTTTTCTTATTGCCTTCACTGGTAAAATCCACAAATACATAGATGTAGTGTTTATTAATAAAAATATATTTTACTTCAAACCATGACCTGAATTGGACCCTGAAATTTCCCCCCAGCGCACTTTGAAAACTCCAGAGCTCTTGTAGCACATCTGAGATAAACTGAGGTCCACCTGGGATCCTTGGTTTTTGGTAGTATTTCCATCTGAGCCAGGAAGAAACACGTACCTTTACTCTAGGACAAGTCTTTTTGATTAAGGAATGTCAAAAGTAAACTCTCCAAGAGGCAGCTTGAAGACAAAGCGTGAAAGCTGCAGTGGGCTTTGCTGGGAGATGCCCTCTGCCCCCCTCCCACACCCCAGGTACCTGACTTGTACCCCAGTGTTAGGCAGGAAGAGCAGCAGCACTCTGAAGGAAGCTCTCAAATCCCAGAAGCAGCTCCAGTAGAGAGTGCTGTGCCTTTGAAAGCCTCCCCAGCAGTCCCATCCGGCTGGGTTTAGGTACACAAGTTAGGAAGACTGGAGCCTCTCAGGGGCACGTGTCTCCAGTGCCTGTGAGAAAAGTTTTGGTGCTTCCTTTGGGAAGCCTGCTTCAATAGGCTCTTAAATGCAGATGCAAGTCAGATGCCCAAGTGAGGAGGACCAGACTGTAGACTGTGACAACAAAATGGCTGCAGTCTGCAAGCTGGGATTTGTTCAATTGTATTTGTACTACACACACACACACACACACACAGGGAATTTCATAACTACAGCAGCTAGCAATCCTTACCTTAGCTCTGCTGGAATAATCAGGAAAAGAAGAAACTATGCCCACTGTTACAGTATATTGGTTTTCTCTATGCAAAGCAGACATCGTTAAACCATCCCAATTGTGCATGGCACTCTATAAGCTGTTTTTTCATGCAAATTATAATATATAATAATAATTCAGAAAATATTGATTTACTTAGGTATCTCTATAGACCTTTTGAGCATTGAAAAAAAAGCTGCATAGGCTTAATTGAAATTACTTTCTATCATAAAATTTAATTGAGGCACATCTCTAATCAGGAACATTTTACAATGATTTAACTCTTGCTTACTTTGATTTTGGTCATTAATAATTTGCTGCTTTAAGTAATAAATACAGTCATACCCATTTGAATATGTATGAATCTAGCTTAAGTATTTATTAAGAGTAAGAATCAGTTTAGCTAAATTCATGTAAACCAAGATAGCCTTTCCCCATGACATTGGGATAAATTTATTAAAAAATTGTAATTATAACAGGAAAACAATTACCACTTTTGTCTGCCAAGATGCAAGCCAAGACTGCTTATTTGCTTATTTTAAGGACATTGCCAGCATGTTTATATCATATTTATTTTTCTGTTAAGAAGACTAATTTCTACAGTGAATAATGTCTACATTCAGACTCACAAGCAGTATGAAGAAATACTATTATAACAGTCAAGTCTGATTTCTTACAGGTGTGTTTTCACAATGTCATTAGAACCCTTTTGAATAGTGATGGTCAAGCACAGGAGCACATAGCTTGTAGTACCAAAAGACTTGTGCCTATATTGTCCTGTTTACTGTGTCAAATATTGTGTATTTTTTTTTTTCTTAAAAATAAAAAAGCCTTTGTAAATCTTTTGCTTTAGTCAGAAGCAAAAATCTTTTAACATAAATTTGAAGACAAGTGAACCATTTCTCTCTACATATGTTCTGTCAAGTTGCCACTGTCTACGTGCCTTACTTAGGAATGAGAATGGTCCCTGCGGGATAGGAAAAAACATTACTATTTTGTAAAGAATAAGTTGTCAAAAGAATAAGTCATTGGACATACAAACAATGGAATTGTTTAAGAACAAGGATCTCATAGTTTTTTAATCTTAAATTTGCACCATAACTGTTTATAAACTTATTTTCATCATGCACCTATATTTAGTTCTTGTTTAAAGGACAGATGCAATGAGACCCAAGAGGGTTTCCTTTCTGACTTTGAGACTTCCCCATTATTGGTGAAATATTGGTGGGGGACCTGGGTAGCTTTAGTCATTTTGTTGTCTGAGCTCAAGCCTCTAAAACCTATGGAGTGCACCTCAGAAGTGAGAAGCCTCTTCTTCATCCCTTGGATAACACAGCTTCCATCGCCAAAAGCCCTGTAAGCACACCCTGCCCTAGAATTCCCTTTGCAGATGTCTAAATCTTGTTTAGAGCTGGCCTCTAAGCTTAGGGAAGGGTATGTAAGCAAGATTCACTATGATCATTGTCTTTTTCACCTGGGACACGTTCACCACAAAACACAAATATTTAGAGCTATATAGTGACTCTACAAGACTGTAGTTGCTGTTAGCATCACAGATTAATCCAGTGTAACTTGACTGCTGAAGGTTGCCTCCACAATGCATTCTTTTTTCCAAGTCACTTTTCTTTCCCTCAGTGTAAAAGGGACTAGAGGAAAGGCATAGGACTGATCATCGTTTCAAAACTCACAGATGATTCTAAGGTAGGGTTTTTCTTTATTCACCCTGCAGTCCTGAGTAACAGATTGTAGTGGGCTAAAGCACTGAAACACTCTGCTTGTAAATTATTATGAAGAAAGATCTGCTTAATCCTAAACCATTTTAAATTAAATATTTTATTTCTGTTCTTCCATCTGAAGCAGATACACAGTTACTTAAATATTGAGATTGAATATGTGAATGTATGCCATAGTGTGTTTATTTCTTTGCTATTGTAGTAAAGAAATTAAGATTTTATTGTGCTCTTCTGAAAGTTTTATTGGGAGCCCTCCCAAAACCCAGCAATAAATTGAGAATATCGGGTTTTTAGCACAAACCTTGGACTGGTCTCATAAGGTACTTCCTAGCAAGTACTAAATGCTGTTTAAGTTTCACTTGCTTAAAACAGGTATTGCTTTCAGCAAAGCAGAAAAACAGCTGCTCTCATCAGGGTTTGAGACCTTGGTGTAAATAAGTGTCTGTGCAAATAGTAAACTGCTTGTGCATATCCACATTCCAAAGCCCATAAGCCCATTGTCATTAGATCTCAATTTCTGAATTTACTCCTCATTTACATTTATGCAACCAAGATTTTACATTCGTGCAAATAGGCTGTGTGTGGAAGAATCCCACTGGGACTGTGAAGGGAAACCCATGGAAGGCTTCACATTGACATTTCAAAGGCTTCGGCATCTATGCTCTATATCTGTAAATAGATATCCCTTGCTCAAAAATTAGTTGCTCCTTCCCCCTCCTCATCCTGCCTTCTCTGCAACAATTCATAATATGACTGTTTATGTATGAAGACTTTTTGCAAACAATATTACTACTCTCTCTCTCACAAGAAAACTTAGCTAAGGCCATTTGGCCCATTATGGCAGATACTTTATTTATACCAAATCCCAAGTAAAAAAAACCCTTCCTGAGGAGATTACAAATTTGAGATAGAAAAATCGTATCCAGGATAAGAAAAATGTATCATTAACCATCCTTTGGCCGTGGAGTCTTATAGTCACCTTTCAAATTAACACCCTTGGAGCATGATTCTTTAGGCTCCTTTGGGTGTTGGGGAAAAAAAAAAAGGTGAGCTTATCCCTAGAAGCAATCAGTTGTCTCCTTAAAGAGCATCTGGGTAACTCTTTTGTCCATACACTGATCTGGAATTCAGAGGCAATGGCAGGTCTAGAAATGAAGCCCAACTTGTCTCCTCTGAGCTCAAGCTGCAGAAGGGCAATGCTTGATCATAGCAAAGGTGCCTAAAAAAAAGGCAGTTTGTACCTCTTGGGTTAAAATGAGCAAGGCATAACAGATTTCCATCTATGGTGATATGCTCTGACAAACACTTTAAGTTTAATTAGCAGGACCAAATTCTCCTTTAATTTATGCAAGTGAAGCTCTACTGGTTTCAACAGAGTTAGCTCTTCCGTAATTGAGAGAAGAATTTGGCCCAGCATCTGTAATAAATCATTAATGAGCATGTAGTAAGATAAGTTTTAATGATTAATTAACAATGTATTTTTTGGAGAAAAGTATTCTTAACATGCCCTTAATGTATCAAGTGATAATTACAATATTAAAAGCCTACTGATTAAAGCAATTAATTATATGCTTAATTTATTTACTAATTAAGCTTTAATATATGTATAGTTAAGTAATTGCTAATGAGTATTTCACATTTGCTAAACAGGTCTGGCAGTAATTATGTGGGAAACACCATAAAATGATTCTTATAGTGATTATATGAAAAAATACAGCATTCATTGGGGGAGAGGTTTCCTTCTTTTTATTGGGTTTTTTTCCCCCTCTAAATTAATTTCTCGGCTTGTGTTTTCCTCATTGAGCAAAATGCTTACTAGAATGCAAGTTTCATAGGTCTGAAAGGTTGGTGTTTCTGCATGCATATGATGAAATGTGCTTTTGAAACACAACTCAGTCATGCCCTACATGCAAACAGTGATCTTACACCCTTGTGCACACAGAGCTAAAGCCTGCAGTTTTCCTAGCCTCTATTCAGATCTTGGGAAAAAATTCTGGCTGAGGTTAATGAGAGTTTGCTATGTTAGAACAACAGTTCTTTGTTCTTTGGTTATGCAAGAACTTTTGGCTCCCAAACTGGACTCTTACATCCTTAATTCTTATATAATGCAGGAAAGAGACATGCATTTTTCAGCCAGATGTGGGTTCCTTCCATCAGACCATATGCGATGTCTGCTGTTGCAGTCCTTACTTTAAGTCCTATACTTTGGACAGAAAAAAATCCAAGTAAAGCTGATAAAAATTTTATCTAAGCAAACAACAGGGCAATAGAATCACTTTTAGACGTATCTGACTACATGCAGTGTGCTCCCGAGATCTTTATACATTTAAATTCCTGTTTCCTCCTAAGTGAAACCCAGAGCCTCAATTTCTGGTCATTGCCCAAGTTGTGTCACAAACTAGAGAAGTGTAGATAGGCAGTCCCTCTTTTCCCAGCTCTTTGTCTTCGTTGCTCCACACATTGCGTTCAGCAAGATATCGTGCCAGTGTAGATTCTGAAATGCGTAAAAATACCAATGGCATTGGCATACTGCATGTGGCATGGTTTGGTGGAAAGATACTCCAAAACATGGAGAAGTGTTCAAGAAAGGGTTAGGGTTACTGTGGCTGTAATTATTTCTTAATCCACTAGGAAATAAGTGAGTCAGACACCTACACCTACCCATTGATTTGGCAGGGTGGAGCCTGGTAATAGGACAATCCCCAGCCTAATTACCAACACCTAACTTTTGTAGCATAGAGATCTGGAGATGTTTAAACAGTTTCCTTCCCTTTCCAAACCTTATGCTTGCTTCTCTCACTTCCAGCTTGTGTGCATTTCTGCAAAATCCCATCTGCTTCCTCTGCTGTTTTCGAAGTTTGGAGCCTGGGGACACCAACCCCCCAAGACTTCTCTCTGGGTACATCTTCTCAGCACTCTAATTTATATCTAGCAGGTGAAAGTGTGTGTTGACCCAGAGCACATTCCTGTGAGAGCAAAATTAAATAGGTTCAGTAGGTCTGGGATGCACATAAGCAGGTCTTAATGTAGTGTGTATTCTCATCACATGCATTAATGAAGCTGGAGATGGACTGAATCTCACCAAAGCATGGGGTCCCTGTGAATTCCTTATGCTGTCACCAGGTCAGAAATGGACAGGAGTGACACATAGACTCAAGGGACTACACTCCAAACACAGGGCTTAGCCTTGTCTTGTGTAGAGCCTTCACTTTTGCCAAGACCCCACACATCTACCAAACTGGGAGTGTGCGGCAAACCCAACATAATCTGTGGTAAAATTCCACAATCATTCCCAAAGAGAGATAAAATTGCATATATATATAGCACAGACCCTTAGTCATTTATATAAGAATTCATTCTTCTGGTAAAATTGGTGTTTGTTTTTATTTTTTTTATTTATTTAAGAGATCACAAGCAAGAGATGAGGGTATAAACTGAAGATAGGGAGTTACTAAACAAAGATTTAAGAGTTGAAAAAGCACATACTTATTTTTATAAGAGCATTAGAAAGGAATTTCAGCCAAATGTCCTCCCAGAGGTAGCTGAGTGACTTCAGCACCCACTGACACCAGGGATAGTTTTGAGCACCAAGTATCTCCTAAGGCTGGCTAATGTTACTTTGAATGATCTAGGTAGGTATGTTCTTGAGAATCAAATAGAGATGGTGCCTTCCACATGGGAACAACTGCTGTCAGGCTGTGACCTGACATGATCTGGCAGTCAAAATTCTTCCACTGGACTTCATGGACTCTGTGATAAATTTGGGGTAATTTAGGGTCAACAGAAGGAAGATTATCAACATTAGCACTCTATTCAGATTGCAGTAGTGACAGTGCTGAGTCTGATCGTCAGTGGTCAGGAAGGATTTATTTCTTCTTTGTTCCATACTTTGTCTTAGAGGTGGCCAGGGGGTTCACCTTATTCTGAAGAACTCAAGACCAACCACGAGAGCTATGAATTTTTATGCAGTCTTAATGAGGTTAAAAAACCTGATAGGATTGAACCTTACCTAAAACATCAGAAAACCTTTTTTCTGTCTGCTTGCATGGTAAAATCCTAACCAACAAAACTGAGAAAAGACAATTCCACAAGTGCTCTGCTCTGCTGGCACCACAACATCCCTTCTCTGCCCATGTGATGTGTTAAGCTTCCATCCAGAAATATCCCTATATTCTATAGGAGATTGGTATGAAGGGTTAGAATACTCATTTCATTTTTAGACCACTGGAAGAAGCTGGATTGGTGCTGACACATTTAACACAGTAGCACCTGTTCATCTCCTGTGGTCTGTAAACCTTTGCAAGTGAGGGGTTCACAGCTGGACTGCAGAATGCTTTGTCCTTAGCTGACTTTTGAAGTAAAGACATGTCTGAATGGCAAGCTGACAGAATTGTGATCCATGGTTCAAATTGCTCCAAAGGGGAGTTTAATTTTGGTTAGAGTATGGTGCTAATAACACCAAGATTGTGGGTTTGGTCCCTATATGGGCTGTTCTCATACAAGTCACTTTTAAGGTTTCATATTTTTTTACTGCAGTTCTTCTTTAATCAAGGTGCACATAAAAAAGAAATTGCTGATAGTGGAGTACAAAATCATGATGCCCAGAAAACTTAATGTTCTCCTTAGAAAATCCTTGCTTTTACCTCACCAGGACTTTTTCTCAGTAAGGTCTTCAATATGGTCACCAGGAGATGGAGACCTTGGAACACAGAAAATGGAAAGTTAAACCATCTGCACGTTACCTTCTTCAGCCAATCAACCTAAAGAGCTCTGTGAATTTTTAGAACACATTCATAGATTTGGTTGGTACCAGAAAATTAAATGGAAGTCTCTTTTGGACAATATTTTCCTCTCTATGAAGTATATTGGGCATCTGTAAGTTTTATGGAAATTTTAAAGGGGGAAATTTCAGGAACAGTGAAATATGTTGGACAAAGTTTTGAGACAGCATTAGACTCCTTCTAAAAGGCTGCAAGTAAGCTAGGTTTTCACAACTCTACATTTTTATACTGTTATTCAATCTCAAGTTCATACTGAGCACACATTTGTTCTCCTAACCCATGTGCAGCTCCCACAGCTACGCATAGTGCCATGGTCCTTAGCAGAATGTATCAGAAATGGCTACAGAGGCTAAATAAATTTAGTACCGATGCTGTTAAATAACACAGGTCAGGCATTGTTCCTTCTCTCTGAGGCCAAGTGTCACTGCAAGACTTGCATCTACCTATATAAAAATTCCAACAAAACAGGGAGGCCATCTTCACACCTCCTTTGGGGAAAGATCTGTAGTGCTTTCTGTCTCTTGAGCAATACCCAGACAATATTCAGCACAGCTCTAATCGACACAGAGCAAAGCTATCCCAGGCTGAGCGTTAATGGTTAAATAGACACTCAAAAGACAGGCCAGTGCTTGAAGCTGTGCCTCATTGCTCTTGTATTTCCCAGTATAGGTGTAGCAACAACTATGTTATGGTGGAAGATATGTTGAAGAAGCATCTAAGAAAATCTACAGTGAGAACTGTACATTCATTGCACCTAATTACTCACATAACTTTCAGAAATTAGCTCCCTAGGCAAAATATATTTTACTCCACTTGCTAATTTCATGCCAGTTATGACAAAAACTCCTCTGTGAAAATCCCACTGATTTAAAAAATGGACATTCCCTACAGATGTCTGTCTCATCTGAGGAATTCATCAGCTCTTTCCAGAGACCAGTCTGAAAAATTACCTCAAAACACAACACCTTTAGTAAAGTGGTGGTGATGGTGGTGTTTACCCATAGAGGAGAAACAGGAAAAATAGGGCAGAACTGTGAGAATCACCTGGACTAAGACCCAAGACCTCCACTTGGTCAAAAATCAAACCAAAATGACCTTTTGCTTGCACATCAATTACATAAGCATTTGGTATTGGGTCCAGAATTAGATTAGCAACTTTTGGGATTAAACCTAGAACAACTTCTGACTAAACTGGCTTAGCAAACAGATTGATTTGCCTTCATTTAAGTCACAAAACATGTCTCTCCTTGTTCTTGATTTATTGTTACATACAGCACTCTAAAACACTTTCCCAAATGAGTGTAGTGTGGCTAACAGGCTAGAGCTTCAATACTCCAAGAGCAGCTTTGATGTGTGGTTTTATTGGAACAGATCTCTTTGAATGGAATGTTGGTTGGGGTGTTATTGTAGCTCTTTCTGTGTCCTCCATAAGGCACTTGGGAAGCATTGGTCATTCATTAAGTATGGAATTCAAATATCTATGAATTTCTTGAAAATTCCTTCTGTTTAGTCTGCCTTCTCTTTTGATTACTCTACAACATTATGCATTTGGAATATGAGAGACAGAAATCTTAGAAATAAAAATCTATCCTTGATATGTTATTTCCACTTTTCTTTTTCTTCTCTGAGTTATGTATTTTTGTTCTGTCCACAAATTTTAACAACAGGTCAGTAATTCAGAAGGGAAGGCTACATTATTTACATTTTCAATGGTTTAATAATTTTCTTTTTTACTTTCTAATGGATTAATTTAAAGTCTTTACACTCACACTCAACCTTTTTATTTTTATTTTTTTTATTGTTGGCTTGATTTGAATGTAGTAACTAAACAGCCTCTGGTTTACTTCTTGTAGGAGAAGGAAACATTCAAAGTTACTTTTGAGCATTGTTACAATGACTTACAAAGCCAGCAATAAGTTTACCACTTATTGCTGGCTTCAGAAAGGGTCACTGCCAGCACTGTTTTTCCCAAAGGCAAGATAGTAGTTCTCTCATTGAGTAGAGCCAGCTTTTTTTCCCTCTCTCTCTTTTTCACTGCCAATTCCACTACTGATCTTGTGCAATAAAATGTGCTTGTCAACGAAAATGTCAACTAAGTTTAAAAAGAATAGTCTGAGTAAAACTAAAAAGTAAATTATTTAAGTAGAGTTGTAGTTGAAACTTGAAAGAATTTTGTTTGGTGGTTTTCTTTACATCATTCTGCCAATGGAGGAGGAACTCTGAATTCCTAACTAGTGAAACCCTGTCATAAGTGGGGCTGACAGTTCACATTGAAAATTCTGTTTTCTTCTTTCCCAGGAAAGCAAGTCAAAGTTAAACCAACAAACTATTGTTGGCAAGTGCCTTACCTTTGTTCTGTGTTTCCTTATAAATTAACCACTTCTGTTTTCTAGGTTGCCTGTAAATAGAATTCCTAGAATTTAGGGTCTCATATTAGCTATATTATTTTAAAATACTACTACATCGTTTCAGGCAGTAACTGGATTTATAACATGTAAGAATCTCTATCACAGCTTGCTCACAAATGGTAGTGAATAAAAAGGAAACAGAGTGTAAATTTTGGTTAATACATTATGAAAACAGTTAGAAATTCTACCACCAGCTCCCAAAGTTTGTAATGGCAAAATATCAGTGAGATTAAGACATTTCTGTGAACACATCTATACTGTGTCTGATCTATGAGTATGATGACATACTGAATTTTTTACTTGTTTGCATAAAAAATTTCAGTGAAATGACCAAGACTGGAAATCTGCACCTTACAATTGGAATGTATCTAAATGTAAAAAAGAGCTGAATTTACTGTAGAATTGCTTTTAACAGCATTGTATGCTTGGAACTCTCTATAATCAGACTTTTTTTTCTATATATCTATATATACATAACCTCTATTCTCTACTAATTGACTTATCAGTATATACTACAGTATATACACGGCCAGTTCATTAAGGTTAATTTGTTCAAAAATATTAGAAGCATTAATTTCTGGCTTATAGCTAATGTCTGCTTCCAGCCAGTGTCTTGTTTCATCATTAGTGTCAGCTAAATTATAACTCACACCCAACTGTTTTTACACTATCTAATAGAATCAATTGATGCAATGGTTGACAAGATGCTGTTTTGCATTTTGTCATCTCACTAATGCACATGGCTTAAAGGCATTGGCATCCATAATGTGGGGCAGTTTTGTAGGAGGCACAGAATAGGCTGAAGCTGCAAGGGCCATTTTCATAAAATATTAATGAAATTGAAAAATACACTGGGGTTGAAGGCTTGTCTGCTAAATGTAAGGTAAAATCTATTCTGTTCTGCTTTCTGATGACTGTAATTAGCAGCCCTAATTAAAAATTCAAACCTTGTGTATATTTGAAAGCATGAATCTTAGCTCTCATAGTGTTTATTTCCTTTACAAAGTATTTTATTTTACAACACTAATTGAACAGGATCCTTCCTAGCCTGACAGCCGCAGCTGGCTGGAGCCAGTTTATGTATCCAGTCTCTCTAGACTACTTCCTTTTGTAAGCAATAAAACATCTTTAAAAAACATGTATATGCTCTCTATGAGCCATTAACTCTGTGTCACCCAGTGTGGAACTGGCCATCCGCACACATGCATTGTTGTTTCCTTCACTTAAAAGTGACCTCTTTGAAAAGGCAGCTTTTTTCTGATCTTCAATATTTAATGTGGATTTACTTACATTAAATGACCACCTTTCTTAAGGGGACTTGGCCCAATTCTGACATTATTTATGAACAGCATATGCTGTGCAAAACAACGGAAGGAATCACCATTAGTTCCAGTAGAAAAATCTACTTTTTATCATCACTTTGTGTAGTTATTTTGAAATTCATGGTCAAGATACTAGGGCCCCACTAGGGAATATATGACTGCAAACCAAGTCCAAATTGATTATATGCATGTTACACTCTGAAATCCAATGTACAGCGAAGAAGAAGGTGTGAATGGGTTAAATTTTCACAGTTGTATTTCCTCTTTTCACTGTTTTCCACAGTAATGGGTCAGAACTGTACTATTTCCTATTTTCCTTTCCATACATTAGAAGACAGCACCAGAATTTTAAAGTCTCATATAATGTCCATAATAATAAGTAATATTTTCCCTCAGAACCTTGTATTTTTGAATGGGTGGACTTCTTAACTCCTTATGTCATATCAACAAGGCCGTAAGAGGAGGTGAATTTACAGAAAAGGGTAGTGGAAGACTTTTTGTGGCTTCGTCATCTGAGTTCTTCCCTGATTTATGTGAGAAAATGGAATTTGATGATGCACCCTCTCTGTGACAAAGGGTCTGACCTTACAATTCCTGCTCAGGCAAAATTGACTTCAGTGGGACTTTAACTTGGGTAAGAAATGCTAGATCAAATTCAAAGATCAGCAGGGAAATAAAAATAGTCAGGAGAAACCCCAAATAACTCAGTTCTGAGGAACTGGGATCCACCTGCCAATAATTAATGTTGTAAAGCTACAACTGTAATTGTATGATATTTAGCACTAATTTGTAGTGAAGAAATGAGAGTTTAACCTGAAGTATAGGTCCGTTTCTAAGTGTTAGAAAATAATTTATACACTGTCAGCACTGTCAGTGTTTAAATTTCTGAAGACTATTTCCACTTTGCATTGTAATACAGCTGAAACTTTCTAAACAGTTTTTACAAAATGCTTTGAAATTTTAAAATTAAATTATGTTTCTAAAAGTTACATTTGGATAGTTTATTTTTTATCTTTCATATTTGTGCTTGCACAGTCTGTAGCCAATGAGCATGCAATCAAGAAGACTTTTAAACACCTCATTCCCACAAAGCAATCTCCACAAATGCTTCAGGTCAGGAAAAGCAATACATGTCCATGAAATTTCATTTTTCTGAGAAACATTCGACAAGTTCCATTAGGTTATTCTAAAAATCATTGTGAGATACAGAAAGGGGCTAGAAGGATGACACAAGCCCTGTTTATTACCATCTGTTCCTCCTTGTGGTAGGATATCTTCCCCTTTCAAGCATTCATAGTTTTGGGCTGTGAGGCAGGTCCATTATTGGTCCTGGGATGACATCCAGGCATTTGAGTAAACGATTCAGACATATCACCTCTTTATCAGAATGAGGATGGGATTTGCAGTCTCTTCCTCCTTCCACGCTCTATTTTCCACAGGCAAGGCCAGAGAGAAGATGCAACCTGCTTTACCTATCTGACAGAGCACGGTCTGAGACACCCCACAGGTAGATCTGGAGCCATCCAGACATCTCTTCAGCACTCTTGTCCTTGGCACTAGAGTTTATTTCTTCCTCTCCTGTCTTTCACTTACTTGCCTTGAATTTAAAAAACAGGAACTAATGAAACAAACCACACTGTGAGTTTTCACTGAAGTTTCACAAGGAGGTTCTCTCCATCCTTTCTAGGATTCTTAGTGAAAAACCCATATTTGAGTATTTGGGCAAGAGTCCCCTCACCTCCTAAAAGCCAAACCTGGATCCAGAGATCAGCCCCTCACCTCCTAGAGGCAAACCTGAATTTTCTAGATCACTTTTGATCTAACCATGGGCATCTGGTTTAAAGTAGTCAGAAGTCTCCCTTTGTAGTCAAAGGGGAGTATCCTAGGGAGCCCTCCTTTACTGAGCACTTAGCATGGCTGAGCTGAACAATCCTTCCAAGAGAGTGCTCACTCTTTCTACCAACATAAATCGCTACTTCTAGATGATCACAGGCAGGTATGATGTGTCAGCCCTAATGCCATTTCTCTGGATGATAGCCACAGCTTTCTCCTCTCATGACAGCTGAAAATAGTCCACTAATCCTTTAGATGTTCCACCACTTGTAAAAGGCCTCTTCTATAAACATCCTCATGACTCCTCATCTTGNAAAAAAAAAAAAAAAGAACAGTCCAAGATCAAGACCAGACCAGAAAATAGATGAACTGAGTAAACTGTGAGT
The DNA here is from genome assembly GCA_013397245.1 of Thryothorus ludovicianus. Lineage (NCBI taxonomy): Eukaryota > Metazoa > Chordata > Aves > Passeriformes > Certhiidae > Thryothorus > Thryothorus ludovicianus. Next base: position 2,297 of record VZTB01006141.1, on the reverse strand, counting down.
TTTTTACTAGTTTATTTAAATTTGAAAATATAAATTGCTAACAGGAGTTGAGCACAAGAATTATCTTGAGTTTATTGAAACCACTTCAAACAGGACAATATCTATAATTTATGTCTGGTACTTGGACTGCAGGTTACTCCAGTACAGAAAAAAATTAAATGTATATGAGCACCCAAGAAAAATGCATTCATTAGTTAAAGAAAGTACAGAGCTGTATAAGTTAAAGGATGTGGGAGTGTTATGAGTTAGGTGATATGTTTATTATTTGTTTAATAAGTTGGATTGAGAAATCATTGGCTGAGTTTGGCATACCACTATTAATAGGTAGAGTAAAAAGATTATAGTCCAAGTCACATAGAGTGTGCTATCTGTCGTCTTTAGATGATCATTTACTGAGTTTTGAAGAGTGGCTGAGTGGCTGCCTCTGCAGAATTCAGCTCCAATATTTTTATATCAAATTTTCTTGAAAATGTTATTTTGCACTTTATTGCTAAGTTTTAGTTTAAGGCGTATATTACAGTGTTTTCTGAGGAACTGTTAGTGAACTAAAAATTTCTCATACTATTTTTCCTACAGAGATTCTTTTGAATTACATTATAGTACTGCAGTTTATGTTCAAAACTATGAGTACAGAACAATATATTTCTCAGTCAAAGTCAAAATAAGAGGCACACTGAAAAACATTGGTGCAGGACACCCAAGGATAAACTGGTTAAATACTGTAGTCCAAAATTATGAAGCTTAGCATTTTCAACACAAATACCACTTAGTCTTATAGCTCAGCATTGCTCACCTGTGCTATTGGCAGTAGAGTGGCCTAATACTTCCTCTCATGGAACTCACATAATTTTAGTTTAAAAGAGTGATTTTTTTTTTTGTTGTTGTTGTCTCATAGGGGAAAACTAGAGCAGAAGACAGTGAAACTTAGTAGGTTTGAAATTATGGTTCAGGGATTAAAGCAATTACTTTTAAAGAATCATAAACTGATATGTTGCTGAATCTGTCTCTTTCCTCCCTCAAGCTGTCATACCCCAGGCAATTGCCTTCACATCATGTATATCATTACTTCTCATCTCTCCAACCAATGAGAGCATCTCCCAGGCAGGGACACACTCAAAATGAGAAAAGACTTTCTGGGCATTTCCAGTCCCTCCTCCTTTTTCTGTTTTTTCTCCTAACAGGACTGTGGCTTATAATGCTCTTTCACAACCAGCAGGTACACATTACCCTTGTTAACATGTTTTGCACTCACTCACATAGAGAAATAGCTCTAAGGATGAGCAAAAGGGAGGAGAACTTGACCTGTTGGCCTAAGCAACTTAGCAAGGTCATAAATTCAGTGCTGACTTTTGCCTCCAATCCACAGATGGCATTGCTCTAAGGATTTTTCGGAACCTATTAATGCAGGGGGAGGAGGGAAGCAAGCTCTCATTACCCACTGGTGAAGAGAGAAATAGTCATACATACTCTTGTTATAATTCACACTCATGTCAGAGAGGTGAATGGATCATTTTCTCCTATACAAACCATAGATAAGGAACTGTTAGGGCAGGCAGAAAGATTTTATTGCTCCATTCTGAGTCACACACACTGTGTTATCTTATTTTCTGTGCAGACAGGTCCACTCACATATGCACATATAGAAACTGAGCATTACAGAAACTAAACTTCTTTTCTGTGACATAACAAAATCCCTGGGAAAGTTTTATTGTCTCATTTAGTAAAGTGATCACCAAGACAGCTGTCTATAGAAGCGGCTTACAGTGCAATATGTGAGGGGAATAAGAAAGGTCTGTGGGAAAAGTTTTCATAATTCAGGTGGAGAGGAAGCATTTATCTGGTGGATTTTTTTTTTTAAGATAATGATGCCTGCTTTGGACTTCTTTAGATAGCTGAAGGATCTTCTCAGAGTGGTTCTGATCGGCTTGGTGTGATGATAACACACTGTGCTCCATTTGTACACAAGTACTTATACAGTGCTTTGTCCTGAGTTGATGCTAAATTGTATCCCTATTCGTCTGTTTAGCTCGGAAATAAGTGTTGTACCTTTAAAAACTGGATCTGAGAGTGAAGGAGAAATAGGCAGCTGAAAACTTACCATATAGGTGAGGAAAGCATAATCTCTATCTTTAATGTTTTGTAATGAGCCATTCCTGATGTATCTTTTCCATTGCTTACATGTTTTCTGATTGTAGGTTATGTTTTCAGACTCTTAACCTTTACAGTTTCAGAGCATGTTCAAACAGTCATCTTATTTAAACTATTAAAAATAAATTCTATTTACCAAATCTTTTTTT
>VZTB01006140.1:7962-23932 GCA_013397245.1 Thryothorus ludovicianus | reverse complement strand
GTGAAAACAGGAGACTTATGTTTACTTCCTGATTCTGTTTTCTGGATGGCAGTAAGTATGTCCATCGTGTATTCATTCGTTCATTCATTCACTCATTCATTCATTCATTCGTTCACTCACACTTTTCCAGAGGTGACAGGTAATAAAATNTATAATATAATATAATTAAGATAATATAATTAATATAATTAATATAATATAATTAATATAATTAATATAATATAATAATGAATACTAAACTAAATTTCTATCTACATATTCAGTTCTACTGCTCTATGTGCACACCACAATGCTTGAGATTTTACTGCGGACAGATATGTGCTTGCGACCAAGAAGAGAGTGCAGTTTCTTGGATAGGTCTCAGGTACAACAGTGAGTATTCTGTAATATCTTAGTGCTTCTGAAAGAGAGACTGGTCTCAGAGGAAACCAAATATCTTCTCAGCACCTAACTTCAGAGTTAATTGTTGATTGATTAAATAATTTTCAAATGTTTGGATATAACCGTAGGTCTCTGTGCTGTATGAAGAATTTCAGCATATGTTGCTGTTTGATGGCAGGAAGATGAATGTAAAAGGAATTTTTAGGGACACTGGAAGTGTTTGCAAATGAAAGTCCATAGCATACAACAATTGAAAATATCCAAACCTAGACACTTTTGACACTGCATATCACTGATTACTACACACATTTTTTTTTTTTTTCACATTTCCAGTGGTGGTGAGGCTGTTGTTTTCTATGATGTATGCATTAGTCCTTGTCGCACGCACACATAACTACACTGCACACAAAACTCAAGGCTTCGTAAACCTTGCCAAAATATCTATGTTTAGTGAAGCAATTAAGTCAGTCTAGTTTCAGGTCACCTTCCTCCTGGTTTTGTGCTAAAGCCTAGGTGCCTTTGAGGCTTTTAGATGTGACAGGGTCCAGACTAGACTTCAGATAGTCAAGGAGAAGCAAAGAAGTCGAAATGACTCAACAGTCCATGAAGATCTTTCTACCAAATGTGTCTTCTGTTATCCATTCCCCACCAAGACAGGCTTATCCTTTGCCATGGTTTACAAAGGAAAACTTCATATTAAGGCTGGTACCCAACTGTTTGTGTTGCTTAGTGATAGCAGGACTCACTTCACTACCAAATTGCCTTTCATGATTATATGAGTTCAATAAATATTTTTTTATGTTAATTTGTTCCTTTGTGCTGATTATTCTGAAACTTCTGTCCTAGATTCTGATCTTGAGGAGGAACAATAATATATCTCTCTTAAGCATGCACAAAAGACTGGTTAAACTGGTAGAAATTGATTTGATATTGTTCTGAAATCAAGCTAAGACACAAACCTGGACTTGCATTTTGTCCTCATACTTCCTTGAGGAAATGATCCATTCTGAGAGGGGTAGAGGGGGAGGGAAAAGGACCTTCTGACTATCTCATCTTTATCTCTCATCTCTGTGTTCTTTGTTTGTTTCTCAATGACTCATAGAAGGAAAATGATTAACCAGATCTTTCACCAAAAGCAGCATTTAAGCCACAATAATGTCTGAGCAATGTTGAGAAATTCAGACAGCTGTGCACCCGTCTTATTTACTCAGGAAATAACAATTTTTGCATGAATTCTAGAAAACTTTAAAATTATCTTTTTAATTTTTTTGTCAACTTTAAATTAAGTGCTAGCAGTTTAAAAACCTGATTCCAGTTGCCATCAAATGGCTTACTAATGTTTCTCTACTCCAACATTGTGTGAAACTACTCTTATAAACAAAAGAGGTTTTACTTTCGAAAGATTATATTCATAACTTGAAATAAAAAAAAAGTACTGAGCTAAAATTTCAATGTGGCTATTTTGGTGTGATGCATTTTTCTTTACAAACCAGACTTTCAGGGTAGTCATTGGTCAGAGAATACGCAATAGCTCAGTATTTCATGCCATTAGGCCCTGTCTCAACATAATTAAATTACCTAGCATTGCAGGTCTTTTAGAAAGAGTGAAGAAGAATATTTCTTATCCTGGAAAGGGCTCATCAGCTTAAGCAATTTTGGAACCTAAACAAAATTCTTTATCTACACAGTTTTCCTGCTGTTTGCTCTGAAATTGCCTACTATTTGCACTGAAATTAGATTGGGGAGGAGGGTGTTGTATTATCATCCCACTTCAGAGATTCATGTATGTCACTGAACAGCTTTCAAATAAAATGACAGAAGGCCATCACCTTAAGCTGTTTAATTAAATTGGGAAAATGAAGGGAAAAAAATGTGTGGTTTTATGCTGGTTTTATTCATATATTATATGAATATTGTATTTTGAATAGGTTTTTTCTGCACGGAGCCCTTATAACAGATTTGTTGCTTTAGAGAACCTTTGAGAAAATAAACACTTTGTCAAAAAACAACTTCTTCACATTCTGTTGGGGAAGATGTTTCCTGTGCAAAATTTAGTAAGTATTACTTAAGGTATTTATAAAATAAAATGCTTCAATAGAAGAACAAAGAACCGTAAAGTTATGGCATACTCAGTATCTGCATTACAAAAATGAGACCAAGCCTAATTCCAGCAGTCTAAGTCACTGGCTTTGCCAGACAGAGTGATCTTAACAATATATTTACAGTATCTGGCTCTAAATAATCATGTAGCTGGAAGTAAATGCCCGAAAAATGCAATTGCATCAAACATTACCACTATACAGATTAACTTATTATGATATACATCAAACAGATCAGTTTACCTATCTTTTTTTATTTACTACTACACAATTGGCTCTAACCAAGTGTGATTTATACCAGCTGCCTAATCACATGGGAGTATACCTGCCATCGAAATAATAGCATTACCACCTGCTGGTTGCTGCCTTTTCTATGACACACATTACATTCTACACTCAACTAGTAATTTGCCACAATCCTGTAGAATTTCTAGTGGGCTTGCTGCAAGTCTACTCCCTTTATTTTTGTAGCAAAATCTCAGTTTTGTGATTCTGGAATTTTTCCTAAATCTCCAAAAATAAACATACTTAGTGTGAAGAGTTCAGGATTTTTTTATTCATTTTTTTTGTCATTCATATTTCCTAAAATTATAGCACTTTGAAATCCTATGTGAAACATCTGAACCACTCAAAGAGACCAATGTATATCTTGGTTTATTTGTAATTCATTCAACTGCATTACATGGTAGACTTGTACTGTAACTATCTGCTCAAGTGGTGACAAGGTTGATGGAGTGCTACCAGTTCATTAACAACTGAACTTACAGGACTTGAAGTCCAAACAATTGTTATTAATTCTTATAACTTAGCTATGGAAACTCACCTGTAAAAAATTAAGAAATTAATTTTTTAATGACGTGTCTGCTACAGCAAAACATTTGACTCTAAAACTTTCATCCTTATGCAGGATTGACAGCCAATTTTTGGAGTAATTACACCACATCAGTGTCCAAAAAGCAAAGTTTCTTTTCAGTAGGGCCACTCATAATGAATGTAACAGGTTTTAGTATTATTTACCAGTGGGAATGAGCATCTTCTTGAAGACTAATGAAGCAGAAAGCTGAGCAGAAGATAGAAAATAATTTTATTTCCTGTGACTTTGTCTGATAATATTATCCTGATGCTGTGGATGAATGAATTATGTTCAACACACAGCTATGCACAACACATAGCTCAATGGGTAATGGCATTCTAGAAAGCAGGAGATGTCAGAAACGGAAGCTAAAAATAATTTTCATAATGCTGTATGCCTGGGACACTGTCAAGACACTAGATCTCAGAGTAGCATTATAAAATGGAATAGACTAGCTGGCGGTAGAAAGAATCTGTTTGCCTTCTTTAAAGGTAAAATATTTTAAACCATATGAATTACACTAAATATGGCAGCTTATGTTCAAAAGGTCCCTTGGACATGAGGCCCAGACTTAGTGGAGGTATTTTAATGAACTTAATACATTTCCAACTTCTTTTCTAGAAATAAGGGATATTGGACCAGGACCACAGAAATGCATGTAAGTGCATTTGTCAAGATTGCTACTTGATAGCAAGGGGGAGGGAGTGGAGTAACTGCAGAATCTGTTTCTCCTAAAGTGGTGACTGAAGTCATTGAGTAGGAAATCATTACTACTGAGCAGTTGATGCCTGTCTGTCATGGCAAGGAGCTGAGCTGCTTCAGTTTTTTCATCATGCTAACTGCTATATTAACATCTCAGTTTTTCCTCAATCTGACAGACAGTGGGGAAATCCAAAGGCAAAGGGCGAATACAGTAATAAATACAATGGAGTTAATTTGACATCTTTAGTAAGAAGTGATTATAACCAGACTGTCCAGATTAAAAAAGGGATAATTCCCCTTGCCTATACAATACCCACACAGGAGGATGTATCTCTCTTCAATATCCAAATTTGAGTGGAAATCATTGCATTTAGATTATCATGGGTTAACATTGCTGACATAATAATTTGGGAATAGATGAAGCTTTGCAGGAAACCTAATATGAGTGAGATGAAATCAATAAAATTCTCTCAAATAAATAATGACTTCTGAGAAATTAAGCACTTTGAAGGAGGATTGATGATCACAGTAATTGTAACAATTGCACTCTTTAAATCCAGCTGCTGATTTTAAACAGAATCATTCTAGTTTCTTGTGCAAAGCTATGTGAAAGATGTCAAGAGCATAACCCAAAAAAAATATTAGATGATGATACTCAAAATAATCAGATGCAGTGGACATAATAGGGAAGGGAATCCATCCAGAGAGCAGTGAGCCTATGGAAAGCTCATGAAATTCTGCAAATCATGGTGCAAGGTGCTGCACCTGGATACCTAAGTACAGACTGAGTGAAGAAGTCAGTGAGAACAGCCCTGCAGATAAAGACCCAGAGGTACTGGTGGATCACAATAGATCCTGAGCCAACATTGTGCATTCACAGCCCAGAAAGCCAACTGTATCCTGGGCTGCATCAAAGCAGCCTGTCCAGGAGACTAAGGGAGGGGACCCTGTCCCTCTGCTCTGCTCTGCTCTGCTCTGCTGAGACCCCACCAGGAAGGTTGCATCCAGCTCTGGAATCCCTAAAGATGTAAAACTGTTAGAATGTTGTAGGATGTAGAACTGTTGGAGGGCCATGAAGACGATCAGAGGATTGGAAAACCTCCCCAATGAAGACAGGCTGAGCCAGATGGGGCTGCTCAGCCTAGTGAAGAAAGGGTCCAGGAAGAATTTACAGCACATTCCAGTATGAAAAGGAGGCTTATGTAAAATGAAAAGATCACTTTTTTCACAGGTATATAGTGGTAGGACAAGTGGGAATGGTTTTAAACTAAAAAAAGAGATTATTAGATATTAGGAAGAAATTCTTCACAGCAAGAGTGGTGAGGCACTGCTTGCCCAGAGAAGCTCTGGATGCCCCATCCCTGGAACTGTTTGATGCCCAGTTAGCAAGGCCCTGAGCAACCCGATCTAGTGGGTGGCATCCATGCCCATGGAAGGGGAATTGGAGCTAGATGATCTCCAAGGACCCTGCCAATCCACAGTATTCTACGATTCAATGCTCATTTGATATTCCTTGCTTTCAACAAAGATGTACAAAACCAGCTTGAATGTGTTCTTTTGAAGATTTTTAAAGGGACTGTTTATTTATTAATTGGGTGAACCTTAGTCAGGTGCAAAATGTATTCTAGGTCTGCTATTGACAGTAACTTCCAGAATTCATAAACTTTAAGATTTATTTAGACTTTTCTGAACCGTAACAAACTCAGGAGTGTGATTAATTAGACTGTATGCAAAGTACCAAGATAATAACCACTTTTAGACAATTTCTTTCTTTACAGAACATATCTGCTTATGAGTGCCAATGAGCAAATGCTCAAGAAAACAGCTATGCCTCATTAACATTTAGCCCCCAAATAAGTGTGATCTCACAGCTAAAGAAATCTGTACCACTATTCTATTTTTTTATCTGTGCCACTGGTCTGTTTTTAAAAGACAGCCTGAACCAGAGAGTGAGTGTGATACGTAAGGATTATATCCCTTGTGCTCTGGGGAATAAAATGCATCTGGGAGTTGTTTCTTCTATTTGATGGAAAGGAAATATTAATGAGTAGGTCAGAGTCTCTAACAAATTGATTCCATTTAGCTGGCCTAACACAGATAGCACTTTAGGCAAGTGTTACATTAATAATCTATCCTTTTAGCCTTCCTGTTTTCTTGTGGAGGCAGGTGCCACTGCTTTCCTATTACTTTAAACAAATGTAATTAAGCAATGGTTCAGTGATTTGACTTCATGAGTCAGACTTTGATTTTTTTTGGGCTGAATCTGCTAAGTTGCTAAGCTTTTTTTGTCTCTTTAAGCAAGATCAGCAGCTAGCTTCATGTGTCTCAACCCTGATGAAATTGCTCAGTGATGAAAGCAGAGAATTGCTATTTGTTTCCAGACGACTCTTCAGTAAAAAACTACCTAATAACTTGACAGTTTTGGTTATCTAAGTATCTAGATGAGTAAACAAACTTGCAAATCACAGGTTTGACTTGTCAGAAGAAGAAGACATGAAGACTTGTAGCTGGACGGTAAAGGAGAAGGTTATTAATGGACCTACGGTATTATTGCAAATCATTCCACTGCCTCATCTGTATTTTACTACCTTTTTCTGGATCACATATCTAACTAGATGCTTATAAAAGCATAGCTATTGCGGTAGAAGAGAGTTCACTGAATACTCTCTCAGTTACAGGAAGAGTAGCGTTAGGCAGCTTATCTGAACTGCATGGTAATCCTAGCAGTCATTCCTGCGCAGGCACCTTGACTCTGCCTGTGTCCTGGGAGGAAAGACATTGACATGTTTCACCAGCCTCAGTTTTGTTCTGCATCCAGTTTACAGCATAAGTAAAACCCCAAAGTTTCCGAACTGGATTGGGATTCCTGCCAGTTTCTTCTTACCCAGAATGCAACATTTTTTTGGCCTGTAGGGACAAGAATTGGTTTAAGGGGCAGGTGGTCAGAAGGAAGTATAAGGAAGTAAGACAAAATTTCACTGCAGCCAGGACAGGCAAAAGAAAGTGCTAGAGCTATGGAGACAAGCAGGGGGGTAGGGGGGTTACAAAACAGGAAAGAATTGTTCCTGCAGCTGAGAGGAATGACTAGATGCTCTTACGCTCTTGATTCTAGATCCAGAGGTTTTACCTAGTCTGGTGATAGAAACAACTACAAAACAGAGACAATCCCTACTGTTCCTCCTTTGCTAATGGATTTAACAGTGAAAGAATCTCCCTCTGAGGCAGCTGTGTCATTTGTTCAGATACTGTCTGCTCATCTACTGGAATTAACAGTTTAAGCATCCTGAAGCTCTTTGTGGGTTTATGTATTGAAAAATTATTTTTAAATTTAGGAGAAAGAGAAGAAATTATAAGTGCGAAATGTAAAGGCAAACACTTCAAAGCTGGGAATTCCCAGTATCTGAGGCAATAGTAAGTAATCATGTAGTAGGTAATCATGAAGATTGTATCAAAATACATAATGCATGAGGGAGTCATTTAGATCTGCTTAAGCAACTTTGCACACTGTGGTTTTTTTTCCTAGTAGAGCACCGGGTTTTGAAACCTGAAGGATCTTTAAATGTAGGCAGTTGGAACCAATGTTACAGTAATGCCTAATCTTGGCATCCTGCTAAGATACTAATTCCTAGTGATATGTTCTACCAATGATTTCTGCAGATGGAGTTTTGTTAAAGTATTGTTTCCTTTAATCAATTTAAAATTTTCTGCCTTTCACTGTCTTCTTTACCCCTTTATTCTTATGAAGAATGCCATGCAGGAGCTGTTTGATGTATGTTTTTCTGTTACAAATATGATTTTATATGCATCTATCTTATTTTGAATCTATACAGCTTCAACTTTCTCAGTTTCTCATGTCGTTTCATGAGCTGGAGGTAAACAGAGCTTTTTTACAGTCTCTATGCCTTTCCAGAAAACTTAAAATTATGTTCTACATTGAAAATTGATGAACTGGTCAGGATGTCACAAAAAAAACTAAAATCATTATTGATGTAGGAAAAAGACAGAGGAATAGACAGGGCAATTTTCTCTCTGAAAAAATAGGGGGGGAAAGACATGGTTTACAATGGCAAAATAGGCAATGTCAGGAAATGTTAAATATTTAGCCATATAAGTGTCTCAGAGCTCTCGCTGCATGCTTACATGCTTCTGTTCTTCCACATGCCTTTCCCATTATATCATACAGAAAATGTGTAACTGGGTAAGAGTCACCTTTACTGTATCAGTCCATGCTGTCACAATATTGAATGACACTCAAGCTCGTAAGTCCTGAGTGACTTCAACTACTGTGGGTTTTGGTGTGCAGAAGCATTATCAAAATTGCAGCCAGCAGGTTGAGCGAGATGATTACTCCTGTGTGCTCAGCGCTCATGAAACCACAATGGTGTGCTGCCATAGCAGTCTAATTGGAGTCTCCAGAAGGGATGAGGACTGGAGCATGTGGTATATAGAAAAAGGCTGGGGTATCTGGCTTTTCTCAGGCTCAGACAGGAGGTTGAGGTGATACCATATTGCAACTTATGCTTATCAAAAAGGGAAGATGTAGTCAGACCCGGAAGTGCAGAGAGGTAGGAAAAAGTGTCAGAAGCTGGAAAACAGGAAATTCTGACTACAACAGAGGAAAATGTTCACCATGGTGACAATGAAATACTGGAACAGACTGACTGGTAAGATTGTGGGATCTGTGTTCTGGGAGAGACTCAAATCCTGACTTGATGAAGCCTTGAGCAACCTGACTAAATTGACCTGAAGCAGGGTTTGAACTACACATATACTCTTCAAATTCAACTATTCCAAAGATTTGTGTGGGATCAAACAGCTAGACTCCAGTGGTCAAGAAAAAAAAATTTGATTTCATAAGAATTACACTAAAAAATCTGAACAGTTTATACCCTAAATTATTGAAATCCACTTAAAATAGAATTGACCGAAAATGTGCAAATAAAATACATGAAAAAAACATTTTGTCATACCAAAAATCTTTTGCAGGAACACCCAACACTTGCTTGTAATATATTTTAAGATTCTTTTGTCAGCATGCCTTCTTGTTATGAAATCTTTGTGTATCATCTAAAGATTCAATTCTTGATATTTAGAGCTTTTTCTGTCCATTTTGAGGGCATATTAAACCGTAATAATTCCTGATGTAACAAATAAATGATTCTGAGAATATCCTGACTAAGAGGTTTTGTCTGTGTGCAGGTTTTGGTTCACCAATCTGAAATTTCTCAACTAAGTGCACTGCAGACTTAAACTTTGAAAGGTATAAAGAAAATTTATTAACAGAACTAAAAGAACAATAAAAATCAGAATAACTTTCAGAACAGTTCTCCTCCCTTTGCCCAAACCTTCTTTCTTTGCCTCTGACACACAGTACAGAAACAACACTCAGAATTTTCAGTCATGTTTTTACTTCTAGAATTGTCTTTATTCCATTTATTTAGGGAGAGGAGCATCTCTCGCTGCTATGAAAAACTCTCTATCAACAGCAGCCCCCAGGAAATCTGCATTTGTCAAATTTCCTCCCACTATCACAGCCTTCTCACTGCTGTGCTTCTGGGCCATGCCTACTTTTGTTTGTTGTTTTTTTTTGTTGTTTTCTTTTTTTTAACGGACTGTTCAAAAGCAAAGGTTCTCTTCATCTTCTTTTAGAGCAAAAAAGGTTGTCATTACTCCTCTCTCTGTTCAAATTTCTCATAGGATCACAGTCACTTCAACATTTGCTCATTTGAACTGAATGTCTTTGCTAAGGTCTACAATTTGAAATTTCCATCTCCCCTACACTTCTTCATGGTTTAAAGGGAATACAGTCCAGAAACATAACTTACAAGAGAATTTCAGCCTAAATATAAGGCAGCTCCTCATACTCCTCCCATCTGGGACGTTGATCCTTGACTGACCTTGGTGCATTCACGCCGCTCCTTTACATGTCCTCACTCTGTCCTTTTCTCTCTCAGGAGAGGAATATAGCCTGCAGGCCTCATCTGTGCACTGAAAGAGTCAACAAAGGGTGGCAGCGGGGCCAAAGTTGTCCCGTGATGGGTGATGGATTGCAGGCCACGCTGCTCTGCGGGGCTGCTTCTGGCCTCGGCCGCTGTGAAGTTCCTTCAGCGGCAGCGTTGGAGCCAGGATCTTATCAGCCCCGCCAGGGCTCAGCTGTGACGCACCAGGGGCCGATGGCGTCCCCTTCTCCCGGGCTGGGAGCCGCTGTAGCCCGGCCCAGGCCCCCAAAGCACGGGCTGCGAGGGCCAGGGCAGAGCGGGGCGGCCAGCACCGCACCCTCTCGGCTCTTCCCAAGCCGGAGACCAGAAAGAAATATTCCCGGTATTCTCACCTCAAAATATGTATTCACGCAGGCGTATCTGCCCTTTTCATTGGTTTAATCATGTGTCTATATTCTGAAATTGGCCAATGAAGGCCAAACCAGGACAAGCATGTTGACTGCTTTTTGTGTGTGCGGTCTTTTACATATGGTGATTTGTTTCTTTGGAATCACACAGTATGTGCCCAAAGTACACCATAAAAATAACGTAATCTTGATGTTATCTGTGCTGTTACAAAGTATATGACAATATTGTATTTATTGTTAAATACAGCCTCAAGGACCTCATGATAGTGCCAAACAAGTAAGTTGTTTTCAATTAAGGACATTGTCTCAGTGCTCGGTAAACACAGATTATTTATGTATGAGCTTGATGTTGTTAGAAAATGTGTAGCAGAATCATGCTGTTCAGCTTTTGTTTGGATGTAACTAAAAGCAACAAAGATGAAGCACAACTATAAAAAATTATTCCTATAATAAACCTAGGTCATAGATGGTTAGTTCATTTTGTATTGTTCATAATGCCTGGGTACTCCTAATGATTCCATTAGAGTTCAAATAACAGAATTCAGCACAAATGTATTTCTACTGAGCAGTAGAAACACAATTTCTCTGGAACTGCAGCTGCTGTATTTGAAGATTAGTCTCTTACTATCCCTTAGGGAGATGACTGTCTCTGCCAGCTGACTTAGTTTTTATACTGCTAGCGATTTATTAGATTGCTTTGCTCTTAAGTGTGATAATAGGCCTTATGCTTAGCAAGGTTTAGAGACTTCCAGTGCATTAATATTTTATGGCAATGACAGTCAAGACACATTTTGTTTACCTAACAAGACAAGCCAAGCTACAGCTAATGTGTACTGGAGATTAGATTTAACTGGTAGGAACTCTGCCAATTATGTCTTTAATGCTTTGCAATGATTTTTATAAGTGTAATCTAATAATTTACGTATTTGATGCACCAACATTTTGTTATACTACTGTTTTGTGTGACTCCTGTACTGTGGAAACCTTTTGTCTGTAGCCATTTTACTCAGTGCTTTGGTATCGATATATTTTCTTTGAATACTTTATTCAATCAGATACAACATTATTTGGAGGCTGAGAAAACTCCCACCTAGGATCCCATAGAAACCTGCTTGGAGCATTCAATTTACAATGAAATTGGTCAAATGTTTCAATCCTGTGAACATAAACCCTGGTTGCTGCACTTGTTTTGTATAATGGTCAAAATAGTACCCTGGTTTGCTGTCCCTCTGTGTCAGTGTCAGTGATAGTTTTTGCTGCCCAAATAAATATTTCACTTGAAGGAGTCCTCTCCTGATTTCTTTTTCCTTCTCAACAAAGCAGATTTATCACCTATTAGTGGTGGAAGACAGAGAGTGAACATTAGTGGGTCAGGTGTCTGGCATTGATTCACTGTTATCTGCAAAAAGCTCCAGGGATAGGACTGAGCATATTTACCAAGCAATTGCATATGGAGGGGTTTGATGCCTCAATTACTTAGGCTCAAGTATATCAGAAGATGTGAGCTGTAGGATCAACAAGTACTTATATTAGCAATTGTATGGTTTCAGCTGCAAATGTGTGGTGCTTGTGACAAGGGGTAGAAAAATGTCAGGGGGGCAAAGTTCAGGTTTTGTCATGAAATGTGCTGGTCCGTGGTTTTAAATAATTAACTTCTCTTTGCATCAGGTTTTAAGTGGACTTTATAAGATTTGTGTTCATACAGTTCTTCAAAACCATCTAGAAAAAAAAGTTCTCTGTATAAGCTCAAGGTAACCCACAGGCTAATAACACGTTTATTTTTCTCCAACATATGTATAAATATTATGAAATAGACTAAGAAGTTGCAACAGATCTATATCACTTCTGAGTAAAATTTTTAATCAATGGATGTTTTGTGTAGGAGTTTTTTGTTTGTTTGGTTTTTTTTTTGTTTGCTTTATTGTGGGGTATTTTTCATACCTATATTGAATATAATTTTTTTATTTTAGTGGTCCAGAAACTGAGACCTGATCCTGGAGTATATATATTCATAATAATTTAGAGGGCAAATGAGACTTCCAGTGTGCAGCCCAGTGATGGCTTGTGAGCTGAGCACTGCAGTTTCTCAGCTGTAATGATTTGCAGAATGTGCAATGTGCCACTGCCTCTTCCCAGATACCCTTGTAGGGAAAGTTGTAGTAAGCTGTGATCTCAACCCCAGAGAGTCCCAGTGGAGTTGTCTGTGTTCTGGTCAANCAGGAATAATTATGAAGTCTGCCTGTCATTCAGCAAGCCTAACAACACAATTAGGAACCATCTCATTTATGAATAGCAGGGAGCTAGGTAGGATTTTCATTTTCATAGCAAGTTAAAAAAAAGAGTATACCCAAGAAGCTGCAGTAGGCTGCCAAAATTATGGTTGCAGGATTAATTTTTTATTAAAACTCTCTTTTAGCAATGACTGGTGGGGTTGAATACTCCAGTTTTTCAACCTCATTTGTCACCTCTTTGTGTCCACAGTTTGCTAAGGATGGTTAGATGTCTAGTCTTCTGTGTTTCTGGCACTGTGGAGGTTTGTGGCCTGCAGGATGCTCAAATACAGCCTATGGGAGTGCAGTGTAGGAGTGGGGGTGGAAGGAAACCACGGGTTTCCAGTGAATTTAAACAGTCAGGATTATCTTGTCAGTGGTACTAGCCTAAGCAATTGTCATGGTTTTGTGTACGTTTATATTTTCCAGGGATGAAAATGAATGTAGATATGGACGTCAATTAGGTGCAGCCCTCAGGCTCTTGGCAAGAGGCCAGCGTGACCACTGATGGCAAAAGATATAAGTATTTCTCCTGTGGGAAATAAGAAAGTGATTTTGGCTTGAGTGGCTTTGGGCACATCACTGGGTGCAGCATTTACCCAGATTCAACCAAAGAATAGTGAAAAGAGAAGGCATCAAACAATAGATAAAAAGATTTTAGGTAGATCCTCCAGCTTCTGGATTTTGTCTTTATGAAGTATCTGTATCACAGCATTTGATCTTCTTTGTACTGTTGGTCTCTCCCCGTGCTCTTCAAGAATTTTCTAACGAGTCGTACTCTACAACATATTTATTTTAACAGTAAAGCATACCTCATGCATACTTTAAGAAAGTATGTGCTAACATTTATTTGACAAACAGTACAGATTTATGAATTACAGCCTACATTAACACACCTACTTCAAACATTCAGATGAGCAAGTTTCTGTTTACTCAATGTGTGTGTCATAAGTACTGGTGTAGATAGAAGAGCCTAGCTCATGTGAATTGTTTGCAGTGAAAATGTTTTGTAAAAGCATCCTGAAAGTTTTTCTGTGTGTTCTGCCAATTTGATATAGGGAAGAATATCATATTGTTTAGCTAATCATCTGTTTAGACAAATACACACATAATCACAGCAAGCCATAGGTTAGTGGTAACCTTTGAAAACATTGAACACTTCTGAACAACATAGTCTATAGGCACCATTCTGAAAAGCAATTACACTTTGAAAATTAACATCTCTTTTTATGCAGTCTGAACAGAGATACAGTAAATAACAAATTTGCCTTCAGTGGTTTCTGAAGTCTAGTTTTGCATGAATATTGTGAAAACTAGCAATTGAATTTATATACTGTTAAAGTGCATTGAATATCCTTTCAAGCTGTTTTCACTTAAACTATAGTCTAAAGCAATCATTTCCTTCCATTCTAAGAGTTTCTTTTCCTGATTACCCCTAAGAATGAAATGAAAGCAGTTAAAGAATGAAATAATTCCTATATTTTATTTTGTTGTTTAGAGTTATATTACTCGATACTTAACCACTGTTGTGCATGTACTTGTTAAAACATGAGGGATAATTAGTTCAAACATATGTGACCTTCACTTGAAAATATTTGCAAACTGCATCATCTAAATGTACATATGATATGAATTGAAAGAGGGAAAATAAAATCAATTACTCTGTTTTACAGAAATGAAAATTTCCCTAGAGATCTGAAAAATAGGACCATTCATTATAAAAGGGAACTTTTAAAACTGTATAACTTTATATGAAGTGTGCCTTTAAAATCTATTACACGACTAGAAAAACAAAAAGTCATGTCAGAAAAACTTTAAAAAGTTGTAGCACCTATTTATTTTTCAGGAAAATTTCCAAAGTATACAGGAAATAGAAATCTTGCTCAGAGTATTTTAGTTTATTGAGTTCTTTCTGCCTTGAAAATCATAGTAGAAATCTCCAAGGACTTCTATAAAGATGTATTACATCATAAAGCAAACTAAGGATAGTAACCCATGTTATTAAACTGTCAACATACATTATACTGCAATCTGTCCACAATCCAACTCAACTTAAAGCCTCACTCTTGGCAGAAAGTTTAAAACATAAGACTACTCTCTAATCATCTAAAGCCCATGGTACTTTGGAAAAAATGTAATAATCGCTCCACTACTCCATTACAGTATGTGTGAATTTCATTGGTTTAGTACTGCAAATGCTGAACCATTACAAGGAAGGGTTTTGAAGGATTACCACTTAAAAGGTTTTGTTAGTGATGCTGTAGATTTCTTATTTCACAGAATGTTAATAAAGGTTTGGTATAACAGACAAAATGAAAAATAAATTTTAAAACCCAGTGCTTAAACCATGCTTAATTTCCACATTAATATTTAATAAAAAACCAGATAAAATTACATTGATATAAAGTCAGCCTTCTCAACTAAAGAAAATAGGGCTATTGCTTTGAATGATGAAATCCTGAAGATCAGTGTTATTTGGCAGGAATTGTGATAACTGAAAATTTCAGATCTTCTGATAATATTTGTTGAGAGAAGAAAGTCCAGCTCTAAATATTAATCTACATCATCATTGTTAATTTCTATTTTAGCATTACCAAGGAATCTTGAGGTTGTTATAGGTATTCTTAACCCAGAGTTCATCATAGGAGGTGTGTCATATATAAAGGGTTATGGATACAGAACAGAAAGATAATTTAATCAAGTGACTACTGAGGAGATGTCAGTTTTGAAGTCTTTGTGAAGCCTTAGTGTCAAATTTTGGTGTTCTTCTGCAAGATGGAATTGATTAGTACTTTCTTTCTTCCTTCTTTATTTCCTTCCCCAACTCCCTCAGGTGCCTTAGGAAAGAAACCATGGAAAAAGAAAGAGAAAAACAACTTTGGCTGACTGGTTGGGAGTAGTCAGGATGGGTGAGGGTTGTAAGGAGCATCCACTTGGATGGATGGGTCTTGAGTTGATGGTCATAGATGTGAAGTTAGCAGAACAGCTATGCTAATATATTGATAATGACTGTTTTTATCTCTTTATAACAAATAATTTGTGAAACCTCTTGCCCTAAAATACCAAGCAACACAGTTATGTTATGAAGAAAAAAGTCTGCCCTGTTTAAATAATTCCTCAATGGTATTTTATTTAGTTTAAATATGTGTTTCTAAGTTGAAACATCAGACTCTAAAGTAATTAAACCTCTAAAATGTTAGAGATTAGAAGTGGTCAGAAACATGAGTTAAGACAGGAATGAGGGAAATGGTAGGAACTTAAACTCTATCTCTGTTCTTCCAATCCCACCACAATCCATACGTAAACACTTCTGCTAGAA
>VZTB01006138.1:11648-27880 GCA_013397245.1 Thryothorus ludovicianus | reverse complement strand
GGAAAACCTGGGATAGGAATTCCACCTCCTAAGCCATAATTCCTAAAAAAAGTGTTTTTCCAGCCTTAGGAATTCCTGGGAGGAGCTGGAAAACTGGAGGCTCCACGGGCACCAATCCATCAATTTTCCTGCCCCGATCCCATAACGGGATCATCCCTCCCTCCCGATTTTTGGCTGAGGCGGGGTATGGATTTCCCTGGGAAAAGGGATGGGAAGGATGATCCCAATTCCCTGGAATTCCCTTTCCAGGGCGCGGATGAATTCATGGGACGCTGCATCTGCCGGCCCAGCCTGGAGCGCTCGCCCCGGCTTTCCTGGCATCCCGTCCTCAAATCCGGCCGGAATGTCGGGGAGCTCCTGGCTGCCTTCGAGCTGATCCAGAGGGAAAAGGTGAGATCCATCCCTGAGCCTGGAATGCTCCGGAATTCCGGTTCACCGCCAGGATCCAGCTTTTCCAGGTGTTGGGTTTAGTCCATCCATTGGCACCTCTGGAGTGTGGGAAGAGCAGGAGGGATTTGGGATTTGTCCCCTTTTTTTTCAGGGATAATTCCATAGGAATTTCCAGGTGGGAAAACAGGTGGTTTAGGGTTGGCCGGATGGAAAACTGCAGAATTCCGGGTGGGATGGGCTGGATGGATCCTTCTGTCCTCGGACAAGTCCTGGTGGGTCTCAGGGATGTCGAGCAAGCTGGGAATTGCCAAATCCCTAAGGAATGCTTCCCTTTCCTTGGAATTATTTCTGGAAGGTCTTTAGGAGACCTGAAGCCACTCCAGCTTTTCCAGTGGCTGCATCCTGTATGTGCCAGGAAAAAGGGATGGGTTGGGAAGCTCAGCCCCTGTATCCCATTCTTCCTTCCCAGCCCTGAGGTTTATCTGGGAATGGGAATCCCGCAATTCCCTCTTCCCTGGAAATCTCAGCCCAAACACCAGGATGAGGCCCCAAATATCCAAACATGGCCTCTTCCTGATTCCCTTGGAAAAGCCTTGGAATGCGATGTGCTCCCAGAGGGGCTGTTTGATCCCAGTGGGAATCATTCATATGGATTTGGTGCTTCCTGGCTGGATGAGAGTCCAGGAGTTTTGGAGCTGGGAATGGAAAAGGCTGAAGTTTCCCTGCTGGAAAAAGAGGAATTAGCACTGGGAATGTTAATGGGAATTTTGTTCTCTCCCTGCAGCCGGCTGTTCATCACATCCCTGGATTTGAGGTAATTCCCGACTCCTGTTTGCAAATCCAGCATCATTCCCAGCTTTCCCAGGGATCTGGAGCCTTTTCCAGCCCCAGACCGATCCCTCCATCCTGTCCTAGGGAATTATTTTAGGATGAAGGAATTCCCGTGTAGAGATCCCACTTTTCCTCAACTAATAAGGAAAATGTGGAGTGGGGCAGCTCCTTCCTGCCAGGGCAAATTATCCCATTCCACAGTCCAGAGGATCCCATGGAGATGCTCCAAAGGCTCTGGAGCCAGGCTGGGAGAGCTGGGAATGTTCCCCTGGAGAAGGGAAAGATCCCGGGAATGCTGCGAGTGCCTGCAGGGGCTCCAGGAGAGCTGGAGAGGGACTGGGGCCAAGGGCTGGAGGGCCAGGAGCCAGGGAATGGCTTCCAGTGGGAAAGGGGAGCTTGGGCTGGGATCTTGGCATTGAGGAATTGCTGTGTGGGAGGGTGGGCAGGGGCTGGGCTGGAATTGCCAGAGCAGCTGGGGCTGCCCCTGGATCCCTGGGAATGTCCCAGGCCAGGCTGGATCCACCTGGGATAGGGGAAGGAGGTGGGACTGGATGGGATTTAGGGATTTTTCCTACCTGACCCATTTCATGATTCCCTTGGGTTGTCAGCTCCAATTGCAAACTCTGGGATGGGCTTTGGGATGAGAATTCCTCTAATTCTGTCCTCTCCTCCTCTTTCCCAGAGCGAGCTCTCCTCCAGCCTGGATGAGGTGAGTCTTTGGGAATTCCTTGTTTCTTATCTTGGAATTGTTTGGATTTGTTCCCTTGGGAAATCCTCTTTTTGCCGGATGGGTCAAGCCGGGAACATCAGGATTTTGGGAATACGAGTGACCCCTGGCTGGATGGGCTTTTCCCCGTAGCCGGGAATGTTGGGATCCATTTAGCCTCTGGAATGAGGTGTCCCATCCTTCCAGCCCAGGCGGGAATGCTGGGATGCCCTTGGGAAATCCCAATTCTAAACTTTCCACAGGGGATTCGTTGTGAATCAAGGATGTGCTGGACTGTTCCCGTTGTTCCAAAGGATCTTTTCACCCCTGATCCCAGGAAAAATTCAGGGATAGGTTGGACGGGGCTTGGAGCAACCTGGGATGGTGGGAGGTTCCCTGCCCGTGGAATGGGATGAGTTTTCCAGCAGAAACTATCCCGTGATTCCATCATTCCCATGATTCTGATTCCACACCCAGGATCCCAAAACTTTATCCTTGTGCATTCCATGGAGCCGGTCCCAGGTTGAGCCAAGAGGTGGAGTTGGGATCTTGGAAAAACTCCAGGCAGGGAGAGGGAACAACACTTGGAATGTTGTTGTGGCCCTCGGAGCCGTTAATCCCAAAATCTGGGAGACGAACTAGGAAAGACCTGAGCCACGTTCCCAGGAAAGGTTGGATTGGGTGGGATAAACACATTTTTCCAGGATTTTTTTCCCGCCCAAGTTGCCTTTCCTCGGGAGCTCATCCCGCTGATCCGAATGTGTCCATAATCATCTCTCTCCTCTTTTTCCTCCATTTCTTCCCACTGCCGGAATTCCGGGATGGGACATTCCACAGCTCTGCATCCCTGCCTTGTTCTCGGAGGGGCTCCTCCAATGGGTATCGGCCGCTTCCCTTTCCTCCCCTTTTCCCAGAATCCAAGAAAATCCCGGCAGAGCCTTTCAGGGAGAGCAGGATTGCAGGAACCCCATCCCGACAAAATTCCTGAGGCTGCATCCCAAGGATTGGTGCCGGCCGGAATCTCCGGTGCCTCATGGGTGCTCCTGAAGGACCAGGCTGGCTCCATCCTTATCCATCTTTTTTTGGGAATGGCCTTTTGGGGCTAAACCCCTGCCAAACTCTGGGATTTATCTTTGGATCACATCCCAGCTTCCATGGAAACTGGGAATAATTTTTTTTTGGCCTCATCCATGTTGATTTTCACTCACCCTGGATCCAAATCCGGGTTGGAATCCATGGTCTCCGGAGCTCCCTACTGCCTGGATTCCCTCGGATTTATCCTTGTTCAACCCTCCCATCAGGATTTTCATGGATTTTCCTTCCCTCCAGCTGGCTTTGTCCAGGAATTGCTTTTTCCCACTCCTATCCTGATCCCTCCCTGCTCCCGCCTCATCCCCGGCATTCCCTGCTCATTCCCGTCCATCTGGTGGAACATTCCCTTCTCTGGCATTCATCTGGAATCCAGGAGAATGCCTGGAAAACCGCTGGGAGAGCAGCAGGAAGGACTTAAAAACACCTGGAATGATGCAGGGTTAAAATCCGAGTGGATCCTGGGGAGGATGGATGGGGCAGGAGCTCATTCCCAAGGATTTCCCATTGGATTTGCCAAAGGATTGATCACCAGATTCCCTTCCAACCCGAACCTTTCCATGATTTTGGGCCAGAGCAGCCTGAAATGAGTTTTTTTTTTTTTGGAATTCCCAGAGGTAACACAGGGAATTTAGGAATTCTCTGCAGCTCTCCCTTCTCCTTCGGGTTATCCCAGATAAAATTCCCATTCCCTGCCAGCACTAACCAGCACTGGGAGCACGTGGATCATGGGATGGAGGAGTGGATGCTCCATGTGGGAATCCCAGGCACCTTCTCCCACATGGAATTCCCAAAAACCTTTGGCTAATGAGCAGCTGGACTCAGGAACCAGCAATTCCCAAGGAAAATTCAAATTTGGGATTTTTTAGGAAAAGGGGTTTGGTGAATGGGATGATCCTTGAGATCCTTTCCAACCCCAACCATTCCATGAATCCATTTGGAAAATCCCTTTGGAAAGCCAATCCCTCACCCAATCCCATAATTAAAACACACCCACACGTCATTGAATCCAATAAAATTCCAGCTGGGAGAGAATTCCACGCTCCTGGGGTGGATTTCCAGAGGTCTTGCTTCCATTCCAGCCTTTCTGAGGGCTCTGGGAGATGCAGGAAGAGAAAAGCAGAGGAATTCTGACTCCCATTTTCCTCCTTTGGAAAGGCAAATTGGGAATTCCTCGGCTGCCTCTCGGATTTGGGATGATCCCAATGGAATTCCCAGGTAGTTTCACCTGAGTCCCACCCCGTGGATTTCTGGGTTATCCATGAGGTGTGGGATGAACCAAAGCCCCTTCCCAGATCCAGAGGCAATGCCAATCCCCCATCCCACGGTGCTGCTCCCACTAAATTTTTTGGGAATCGCCCAGCTATGAACCCGCTGCTGCTGCTGCTCCATCCCTTTCCTCATCCGGCCAGAATCCTGGGATGGGAGAGAGGCAGTTCCACCTCATCATTCCCTAAAAAATGTTAAACCTTGGAGGGCAGATCCTTTATATTCCCCTGGAAAAAGCCCGGGAATGTTGGATCTTCTCCAGGACGGATTAAAGTGATGAAAACGCTTTTCCGGCGCCTCCATCCTGCCATTCCTCATCTCCCTCCTCCGGCCGTCCTGGATTTCCCGGGAGAGATGAGTCCAGCACAGACGGAGATTCCGGGTGGATCCAACATGGGAAGGGGTGTGGTGTTCCCATCCTGGCTCTTCCTGATGTTTCTCTCTCCCTCTCTGCTCCCGCAGTCCGCGGATTCCGACCTTCCCTACCCGCCGCCGCAGCGGGAGCCCAACGTCTACATGGTCCCGCAGGGAATCAAACCCGTCCTGCAGCGCACGGGCATCGAGGTGAGCCACGGATCCGGGAATGCCGGCCGGGAACGCCGGCCAGGGTGGATTCTGTGGTGGGATTCTGGAAAAAAAATCCTCAACAGAACGGAGTCTCCAGGGGGAGCTTCCGGCTCTTCGCAATTCCCAGGCAGGAAAGCAGAGCTGGGGGTGTTGGGGTCTGCTCCCAGGGAATGAGGGATGGGATGAGGAGGAAGGTCAGGGAATGAGGGATGGGATGAGGATGAGATTCAGGGAATGAAGGATGGGATGAGGATGAAGGTCAGGGAATGAGGGATGGGATGAGGATGAAGCCCAGGGAATGAGGGATGGGATAAGGATGAAGGTCAGGAAATGAGGTATGGGATGAGGATGAAGCCCAGGGAAGGAGGAATGTGATAAGAATGAGATTCAGGGAATGAGGGATGGGATAAGGATGAAGGTCAGAGAAAAAGGGATGGGATGAGGATGAAGCCCAGGGAAGGAGGAATGTGATGAGAATGAGATTCAGGGAAGGAGGAATGGGATAAGGATGAAGGTCAGAGAAAAAGGGATGGGATGAGGATGAAGCCCAGGGAATGAGGAATGGGATGAGGATGAAGTCCAGGGAACAAAGGATGGGATAAGGGTAAAGTCCATGGAATGAGGGGTGGGAGGAAGTTCAGGGAATAAGGGATGGAATAAGGATGAAGGTCAGGGAATGAGACATGGGATGAGGATGAAGTCCAGGGAATGAGGAATGGGATGAGGATGAAGCTCAGGGAATAAGGGATGGAATAAGGATGAAGCTCAGGTTGGATATAAGGGGGAATTTCCTCATGGAAAAGATGGTCAGGCATTGGAAATGCCCAGGGAAGTTTGGAATCCACATNGAGGATGAAGCCCAGGGAAGGAGGAATGTGATAAGAATGAGATTCAGGGAATGAGGGATGGGATAAGGATGAAGGTCAGAGAAAAAGGGATGGGATGAGGATGAAGCCCAGGGAATGAGGAATGGGATGAGGATGAAGTCCAGGGAACAAAGGATGGGATAAGGGTAAAGTCCATGGAATGAGGGGTGGGAGGAAGTTCAGGGAATAAGGGATGGAATAAGGATGAAGGTCAGGGAATGAGACATGGGATGAGGATGAAGTCCAGGGAATGAGGAATGGGATGAGGATGAAGCTCAGGGAATAAGGGATGGAATAAGGATGAAGCTCAGGTTGGATATAAGGGGGAATTTCCTCATGGAAAAGATGGTCAGGCATTGGAAATGCCCAGGGAAGTTTGGAATCCACATCCCTGGAAATTCCCAAGGAATTCCTGGTGCTGAGGTGGGGGTTGGTCACAGGTTGAACTCGGTGACCTTGGAGATCTTTTCCAACCCCCATAATTCCACAATTCCCACCACTGCTTGTCCCACATGGTTGAACCTCCAGGTTTTCCTCCAATGTCATGGAGCTCCATGGAAACCTGGAAGCAGAGCTTTGGCTCAGGATTTGCTGTCCCCTGATCCCAAAGACCCTGGGGTTGGGGACTGAGGAACCTTAAGGATTTGGTGTCCTCTCATCCCACAGATCCTGACCTTGGGATGAGGAATCTGAAGGATTTCGGTCAGGATTTGGTCTCCTTTAATCCCGCAGATCCTGGGGCTGGAAGCTGAGGACCCTCCAGGTTTTGGATCAGGATTTGGTGTCCCCTCATCCCAAAGATCCTGGGGCTGGAGGATGAGGATCCTCCAGGATTTGGGTCAGGATTTGGTGTCCCCTCATCCCACAGATCCTCACCTTGGGATGAGGATCCTCCAGGATTTGGGTCAGGAATTGATGTCCCCTCATCCTGAAGATCCTGGCCTTGGGATGAGGAACCTGAAGAATTTGGGTCAGGATTTGGTGTCCCCTAATCCTGTAGATCCTTGGCAGGGTGCTGAGCATCCTCCAGGATTTGGGTCAGGATTTGGTGTCCCCTCATCCCAAAGATCCTGGGGCTGGAGGCTGAGCATCCTCCAGGATTTGGGTCAGGATTTGGTGTCCCCTCTTCTCAAAGATCCTCACCTTGTGATGAGGACCCTCCAGGATTTGGATCAGGATTTGGTGTCCCCTCATCCCAAAGATCCTGGGGCTGGAGGCTGACAATCCTCCAGGATTTGGGTCAGGAATTGGTGTCCCGTCATCCCGCAGATCCTGGCCTGGGGGCTGAGGAATCTCAAGAGCTTCCAGCTGTCCAGCGTGACGTCGCCCAGCCTGCTGGTGGAGTGCGGGGGGCAGCGCGTCCAGTCCGGCGTCATCAAGAACGTCAAGAAAAATCCCAACTTCGACGTCTGCGTGCTCTTCATGGAAGTGGTGAGGGCCCAGCGGGATGGGGTGGCGCAGGAGGAAGGGAAGGCCCCCAAAAAATGGGGTGAAGCAGCCTGGAATTCCATAGGAATGGGTCTGGTGAAGGACCTCAAAGTTCCGTAAGAGTGGGTCTCGTGAAGGGCCTGG
Source organism: Thryothorus ludovicianus (assembly GCA_013397245.1). Classification (NCBI taxonomy): domain Eukaryota; kingdom Metazoa; phylum Chordata; class Aves; order Passeriformes; family Certhiidae; genus Thryothorus; species Thryothorus ludovicianus. The sequence goes on along the minus strand of VZTB01006138.1, from coordinate 20,590 downwards.
AGATGCCATAAAAATGGAATTTGGGGTGAAGGACCTTAAAGTTCCATAAAAATGGAATTTGGGGTGAAAGACCTCAAAGTTCCATAAAAATGGATCTTGGGGTGAAGGATGTCAAAGTTTTTTAAAAATGGAATTTGGGGTGAAGAACCTCAAAGTTTTATAAAAAGGGATCTTGGGGTGAAGGACCTCAAAGTTCCATAAAAATGGAATTTGGGTTGAAGGACCTAAAAGTTCCATAAAAAGGGATTTTGGGGTGAAGGACCTCGAAGTTCCATAAAAACAGAATTTGGGGTGAGGGACCTGAAAGTGTTTTAAAAATGGAACTTGGGGTGAAGGATTTCAAAGTTTTATAAAAATGGAATTTGGGGTGAAGGACCTCGAAGTTTTATAAAAATGGAATTTGGGGTGAAGGACCTCGAAGTTTTATAAAAATGGAATTTGGGGTGAAGGACCTCGAAGTTTTATAAAAATGGAATTTGGGGTGAAGGACCTCGAAGTTTTATAAAAATGGAATTTGGGGTGAAGGACCTCAAAGTTCCATCAAAATGGATCTTGGAGTGAAGGATTTCAAAGTTCTATAAAAATGGATCTTGGGGTTAAGGACGTCACAATTCCATGAAAATGGATCTAAGGCTGAAGGACCTCCAAGTCCCATAAAAACGGAACTTTCAAAGGGTCTGGACATCCCATAAAAACGGCTCTTGTGGGGAAGGACCTGGAGGTCCCATAAAATTGGATATTGTGGTGAAGGACCTCAAAATCCCATAAAATTTGATCTCGTGCTGAAGGACCTCGGAGTTCCATGAAAGAAAGAGGATCTTGTGAGGGAACTCACAGTCCCATAAAAATGGATTTTATGGTGAAGGACCACAAAAATCCCATAAGAATGGATCTGGTGAAGGACTTTAAAACCCCCAAAAAGTGGATCGAGCCCTGTAGGTGTCCCAAAATTGGTTCTTCTGGTGAAAGACCTCAAAATTCCATAAAAATGATTTTTTTGGTGAAGGACCTCAGAATTCCATAAAAATGGTTCATCTGGTGAAAGGCCCAAATATTCCATAAAAAGGGTTCTTCTGGTGAAGGTGCTCAAAATTCCATAAAAATGGTTCTCCTGGTGAAGTATCTTAAAATTCCATAAAATCTGTTCTTCTGGTGAAGACCTTCAGAATTCCATAAAATTGGTTCTCCTAATGAAGAACCTCAAAATTCCATAAAATTGGTTCTTCTGGTGAAGGACCTCAAAGTTCCATAAAACTGGTTCATCTGGTGAAAGGCCCAAATATTCCATAAAAATGGTTCTTATGGTGAAGGTCCTCAAAATTCCATAAAATTGGTTCTTCTGGTGAGGACCCTCAGAATAAAATTGGTTCTTTTGGTGAAGAACCTCAAAATTCCATAAAAATGGTTCTCCTGGTGAAGTACCTTAAAATTCCATAAAATCTGTTCTTCTGGTAAAGTACCTTAAAATTCCATAAAATTGGGTCTTCTGATGAAGAACCTCAAAATCCCATAAAATTGGTTCTTCTGGTGAAGGCCCTCAACATTCCATGATGGATCACGTGGTGAAGGACCTGGTGGTGCCATAAAATCCATTCTTCCGGTGAAGACCCCTCAGAATTCCATAAAAAATGGTTCTTCTGGTGCACTTCCTCTCGCCCTCAGATTTTTGGGGATGGTGCCGAGCCTCTTCCCTCCCTTTCCAGCCTCGTTCCATCCTCCCTTCCCTCTTCCCGCAGCGCCTGCCCAAGGAGAGCCTCTACAGCCCCCCCATCATCCTGAAGGTCATCGACAACCGCCCCTTCGGCCGGAGACCCGTGGTGGGACAGTGCACCGTCCGCTCCCTGCAGGAATTCTACTGGGATCCCTTCCAGCAGGACACAGCGGCGCCCCAGGAGCAGTCAGGTGGGTGGGAATGTTGGGATTCGTGTCCCTTTCATGGAGTCATGGATTGGTTGGGTTGGGAGGGAACTTAAAGGTGATCCCGTTTCACCCCATTCCAGGGCAGGGACGCCTTCCCACTACCCCAGGTGGATCCAAACTCCAATGGCCTGGGACATTCCCAGGGATCCAGGGGCAGCCCCAGCTGCTCTGGCAATTCCAGCCCAGCCCCTGCCCACCCTCCCACACAGCAATTCCTCAATGTCAAGATCCCAGCCCAAGCTCCCCTTTCCCACTGGAAGCCATTCCCTGGCTCCTGGCCCTCCAGCCCTTGGCCCCAGTCCCTCTCCAGCTCTCCTTGGAGCCCTGAATGGGATTGGGATCATGGGATTGGGATCTTGGAGACGAGCTTTGAGTGATGGGAAGTGTCTGGGATGAGTCAGGAATCATGAATGTCAACACTGGATGGTGAGAAGTGTCTGGGATGAATTTGGGATAACAGAGATGGTTTTTGGATGGTGGGAAGAGACTGGGATGAGTTTGGGATCATGGATATCAACTTTGGTTGGTGGGAAGTGTCTGGGATAACTTTGGGATCATGGAGGTCAACTTCGGATGGTGGGAAGGGACTGGATGGCACTGGAATCATGGAAGCGGGGTCTGGGAGAAACTGGGATCACTCCTGGTGGTCGATCCCAAGGTTTCTGGGCTCTGGGATTCCCGAATCCTGGAATCACGGTGCCTCCGCTCCGGTTGCAGATGACGTCAGCCTCACGCCCCGGGACGACGTCCTCATCGACATCGACGACAAGGAGCCCCTGATCCCCGTCCAGGTACGGGAAACGCGGGAAGATCCCGGATTCCTTCCGTGCTCCGGTGGATCTGGAGAGGGTGGATCCGAGGCCGGATCTGGTTGGATCCATCCTTTTCCAACTTCCACGTGTTTTCCCTCCCTCTCCTCACCTGCTTCTCCTCATTCCCCGTGTTGGGAATGAGGGGCTGGATTTGCTTTCCCAATGGGGAGAAATCCATGCCGGGCTCTTCCCAAGGAAAACAAAAAATTCCCTGAGGCTCCGTCGTCCTCGCTCCTTGGCTGGGTCTCCCTTTCCCAGTTTGGCTTGTGGTTTGAGGGAATTCTTCTGGACTGGGATTCTGGGATTCCAAATCCCAAATCCGTGATGGTGGGAGCGTGGAAGGAGGGGGGAATTGCTGCAGTTCCAATCAGTTTGAGGGATCTCAGCATTCCCTTGGGAATGGATCAGGTTGGACATATCTCTGGAGCTTCTGTTCTTCTGGAAACTTCCCACATCCAACAGCCCTCGGGATCCTTCTCCAGCGGAAGGAATTTCTGGGACAGAGCTGTGCCGAGCTGTGCGTGGGATGCATGGATTCGGAGCAGCTGGGAATGGTGTCAGGAATGTTTGGTGGAGCTTTTCCTGGTCTCCAATCCCTTGGTGGGATATCAGGGGCTGGAATTTCCCTTCTCCCTATTCCTGGATGCCACAGGGCTGGAAAAGCTGGAGTTTCCGGAAGGAATCTGCCTTCCAGACTTTTCCTGCCTCAGTTTCCCTGGTCTTGAGCAATTCCAGGGATGGAGGAGCTGCTAAATCCAACTTGGGCATGGATCCTGCTCCTTATCCACATCTTTGGTGGCTCCTGGGGGTTTTTATTCCTGAAGATTTTCCATTGCCATTGGATATTTGTGGTGTATCCCAAGGCAGGATCGGGCTGGGTCCCACATAGAACTGGGAACCAGGAATTTGGCTAATTCCCAAAAAAACTGTGGATGTGGCACTGCTCATTCCAAATCCTCATCCCTGGCAGTGTCCAAGGCCAGGTTGGGAAAACTTGGGGTAGTGGGAGGTGTCCCTGCCCATGGAAAAGGTGGAATGGGATGGGATTCAAGATCCTTCCCACCCAAATAATTCAGTGATTCTAAGATCCCGTTCACAGCTCCACTGGGATTTTTGTCCTGAAATCCTTCAGCCTCCATTAGGAACCAGACAGGAGAATTGGGAAAAGTTGGCTCCGGTGAAAATAATGGAAAAGAAAAAGTGGCTCCCAAAAATGCTCTGGATTGGAGCATTGGGAAGTTGGGAAGGCAGTCTCATTCCCTCCTTTTCGCTTCCCATTTATGGATTTATCCTTAAAATTTATGGCCGGGCTTCCTCTTTTATCAGGAAAGTACCTGGAGTGTGTCCATGGAAAATCTGGAATTTGGGAAAAGGATTTTTTGTAATGAAATCCCCCTTTTTTTAGTCCAGGACACAAAAACTTGGGAGAGGATAGAAGGAATAATGTGGGAATCTTCTGGGGGCTGAACCCACTGCAGGATCCCAGCTTGGGATGTGGAACTTAAGCCGGGTTTCCCATGATCCAGATCCAGGATTTTCCCATGATCCGGATCCGGGGTTTTCCCATGATCCAGATCCAGGGTTTCCCATGACCCAGATCCAGGGTTTCCCTTGACCCAGATCCAGGGTTTTCCCATGATCCAGATCCAGGGTTTCCCTTGACCCAGATCCAGGGTTTTCCATGATCAGGATCTGGGGTTTCCCATGATCCGGATCCAGGATTTTCCCATGATCCGGATCCAGGGTTTCCCATGATCCAGATCCAGGGTTTCCCATGATCCAGATCCAGGGTTTTCCATGATCAAGATCTGGGGTTTCCCATGATCCGGATCCAGGATTTTCCCATGATCTGGATCCGGGGTTTTCCCATGATCCAGATCCAGGGTTTCCCATGATCCAGATCCGGGGTTTTCCCATGATCCAGATCCAGGGTTTTCCATGATCAGGATCTGGGGTTTCCCATGATCCTGATCCAGGTTTTCCCATGATCCAGTTCTGGACGTGCTCGGACAATTCCCAGTGCTGGTCATTCCCACTGGTGGAATTCCCAGTTTGTCCCATTTTTCCAAGTGGTCAGGATGGGAGGAACACCCTGGAATGCCCACAGTGGAACTGGCCATGCCCATGATTCCCTGGAATTCTCTGCTCAGTTTTCCATGATTTTTTCATGGAAAACCACATTGATGGCAAACCTTCTCCCACTTTTTCCTTTGGGAATAAAAACTCTGGATAGGGACACAATTCCTTTTATTTCCCCGGGAGCTCTGGGAGCTGCTCCCGGGAATGTGAGATCCCATCCTGAAGATTCCAGAGGAAGGAATGAGGCAGGGCTTTGGAATCCTGGAGCTTTGTTCCTTGGGATAATTTTATTGGAAACATCTCCAAGCTTGGATCAAATTTAGGGAAGAGTTTAAACAGCAGAAAAAGGGGGAGAGGGATGTGACAAAGCCATTCCAAAGTGGAAAATTCCGGCATTTTTTTCCCCTGGAAAAAACATTTCCCAAACCATCCCCCTGCCACCATTGGAGTTCTTCAGTTTGACCCTGGATTCCTCCTTCTCCATCAGTTTCTTCCCTTGTTTCTCCCGTTATTTCGGGAAAGGGGGGAGCTTCTTCCTGGAAAGCCAACCCTAAATTCCCACCTGGGAATTCTGGCCCTGGAAGCCGCTCCGCTCCTGGAGGTGGACATGGATGGAGGCGTGGATGAACGTTTGGGATCATCCCGCCCATCCAGGGCAGGATTTGGGAGGTCAAGGAGCAATCCCGTCCCGCAGGGACCATCCTGCTCCGCTTTCCCGGGAAAAGGGACGGATCCCAAGCCAGCAGCTCGTGCTCAGGGCTCTTTGGAAGCAGGAGCCAGGGTTTTTCATGGATGCGTTTCCTTGCGTGGCTCCGGAGTTTTTCTCCCTCCTTGCCAAGCCTGGCGTTGGTCCCTGCTCCGAAGGATGGTCGGAACAAAGGATCCCTTTGTTGCCTTCCCTGGAAAATCGGGAAAACAACCAGAGGTGAAATCCCTGTGCTCCAAGGTTTGGGAGCGCGTTATCCACCTCATCCAAGTTCAGCTGGAGTTTAAGACGGGTTTAAGTGCACGGGAATCACATCCTGATCACCCAAAGTGAGGAAAATCCTCCTAAAATTCATGGAAAAACCTTTTTTCCCAGCTAATCCCATCTAGTTTGGTTTTTTGGGAGAATGACACGGAGTGGGATTTGGAAAGGTGGGATTTGTGGAAGAGACTGCTGGGTCTGGCCTTGTCCTGCCCGCTCTGCTCCCGGTGTTTTCCGAGGGTTCATTCCCATGGGAAGAGGCTTGGGAAGGACCTGCACAGCTCCATGGGATGAGCAGGGATTTGTTCTGTCTGCTCACGGATAAATCCGCTGGAATGGAGCCATTCCCAGCAGCCTCTGGGAACTGCGAATGAATCCCGGTGGAAAATGATCCTCAGGGAATTTTTTTCTCCCTATGGAACAGCTGGAAATTGTGGAGTTTGGCCGAATCCCGGCGGTCTGGATCTGGTGGGGTCAGAGCAGGGTTTTGGGAATAAGACTGAGCTGGATAACTGGGAATGCTGTTGGGATTGGCCTGATCCTCAAACCTGGCTGTTTTCTGGGAAGAACCTCTCATTCCTCCCCCTTTTCCACCTCCAGAGGATCCGTGGAATCCTGGAGCAGTTTCTGCCCACGGAAGTGATCCCGGGTTTTGGTTTACCCAGGATGAGCTGAGCTTGGGCCTGGACCTTGATCCTGAGCATTCCCAATCCCATTCTAAATCCGGGATAACTCCCTGAGTTTGCAGCCCTCTCTATCCAGGGAAAAGCCTTTCCTCCTCTGGGAATTACTAACAGCTTTTCCATATTTTTCCCTTTTAATATCCCATTTTTCCAGCTGTTTCCTGAACACCCCTAAAAGCAAACCCTGCGCTCATCCCGAATTTGCCTCATCCCTTGGGAAACCCCAGGGCTGGGAATATTAGTTTGGATTAATCTCTTTAATCGTTGCTTTCGCTGCTGTGTGTTCATCCCCGTTCCCGGAATTCCTTGGATAACGGATCGTTTTGATTTGTAGCTTTCCGAGGGCTTGGCGAGCTCAGCACTAATTAACATCCCGGATTCCCGGGCCCCGCCTCATGTAGGTACCGCTTCCTTTCTAATTGCTAATTAATCGCTTAATTAATTAATCACTTAATTAACGACCCGCGTCCGTGAGAATACGCGGATAAAGGTGGAAGGAGGAGTTTTCCTTCTGGGAATGATCTCGCTTGCTGCTTAGGAAAATGGGAATTCCAGCTGTGTCCTTGGGTTTCCCATCCGTTCCAGAGGGAATGAGGGTGGATTGGAAGGAATTCTGTCCCCAGCTCGGGGATCCCAGCACAGGAAGGACACGGAAATGTGGGAGCGATCCAGAGGTGGGAGCAGGATGGGCAGAGGGATGGAGCAGCTCTGATGGGAAGAAAAGCTGGGAATGTTCCCCTGGAGAANNNNGTGTCCCTGCCATGGATGGGGTGGAATTGTTGGGATTTAAGGATCCCTTCCCTTTTCCTGCTCCCTCTGTGTCTTTTCAAAGCAGATGTTGGGGTTTTTCCTGGATTTTATTGGGAGAGCAGTGGAGCTGCTTTGCCTTCTCAGGAATAACGTTCCAGAGGAGCAATTTCCTTCATCCCAAATTTTTCCCAATGGAATCATGGAATGGTTTGGGTTGGAAGGACCTTAAATCCCATCCCACTCCACAATTTCCACGGGCAGGGACACCTCCCGCTATCCCAGGTTGCTCCAAGCCCATTCCAAGCCGGCTTTGGACACTTCCAGGGATCCAAATATTCTCCAGCGGATGGATTTCTCCATCCTAGAGAGGTGTCAGTGCTGGGATCCCAACTTTGGAAACAAAAATTCCTGAAATAATCCTCTCATCCCACTGTCCATCTGCATTTTTAATTGCCATGGATGTGTTTTTGGTTTAGGACAAACAAAATCCAGGAGAAAAAATGAAAAAAAGAGGGAAGAAGCTGCAAAGCATTAATTTGAAATCAAACTATGGGAATATTAGGTGGGAATAAATCAGCCTGTTGTCCTGGTTTTTCCAGGATCCTCCAGGAATGGGAGCTAATGTGATAAAACCCTGTTAGCAGAAAGATGGGAATGTTTCCTTGGGAAAACCATCCCAGTTTGGAAAACTGAGTTCCCATCTTCCTTCCCGGCTCCGTCTCCTTTATGGCTTGGGAGCTTCACAGAAAAGTAGGAGCTGGGAATGAGGCCCAGGGGCTGCAGCTGGGGGGAAATCTTGGAAAAAGGCTTTTCCAGCCAAAAAAATCCAGCTCAGTGCAGAGCGTGTGAGAGGAGTCCTGGATTTCACCGGGATCTGCCTGGAATTCGCTGGGATCTGCCTCCGGCTGGGGCGTTAATGATGAGCGGGAAGAGTTTAAACTTCCAGAGGGCAGGGATGGGTGGGATTTGGGATGGAATTCCTGGCTGGGAGAGTGGGCAGGGGCTGGGCTGGAATTGCCAGAGCAACTGGGGCTGCCCCTGGATCCCTGGGAATGTCCAAGGCTGGGTTGGATCGACTGGGATCCTTTTGGGATCCTGGGAATTTTCCCTGCCCATGGAACTTTCAGATCCCTTCCCACCCAAACCATTCCATGCCCCCACAAACTCTGGCTGTGGAAATCCTGGAGTTTTCTCTGGGAATACTTTCCCCCCCCTCCCCAGTGGCAGTGCCATGGGCTGGCTCCCAACTGGGAATATCAAAACCATCAGGAACATTCCGGGGGGAGGGCAGCGCTGGGATGGGAACCATTCCCAGGAGGAGCCATCCAACACCCAGAGCTCTTCCAAGGAACAGTAACCTGAGAAGCCGTGAAATGTGGGCTTGGATTGGGAAGGAGCAAACACAGCAAACAACCAATTATCCCAAATAGTTCACAGGCACGGATCGGAGGGAATTGGCTCCGCTCGGCCCCGTTAACGTGTCCTGGGATGGGGGATTTGGAAAGCAGCAGGAGCTGGAGAAACGGTGGAATAACGGTGGAAGAACGGCCTTGTAGGATTCCTCACCAGGGAATGGGGGAGCAGAGGGGTCTGAGAGCCTCTCCTGGGAATCATGGAATTATGGAATTATGGAATGGGAAGGGACTTGAAAGCTCCACAGGCAGGGACTCCTCCCTGATCCCAGGGGGATCCAGCCTGGCCTGGGACATTCCCAGGGATCCAGGAGCAGCC
>VZTB01006138.1:0-11456 GCA_013397245.1 Thryothorus ludovicianus | reverse complement strand
CAAGCCCCAATATCCAAGCTGGATTTGGACAATGCCAGAGATCGAGGGGGAGCCACAGGTGCTCTGGGAATTCCAGCCCAGCCCCTGCCCACCCTCCTATCCAGGAATGTTTTCCATAAAGGAAAAATTCTCCTCCCTCCAGCCGTGCTTTGTTCCCAGAGCTGCTGCAGCTCCTGGGATTGCAGGGATGGGTGAAACAATCCGGTGATTCCCAGGATATCCAAATCACAGGTCCCCAAACTGGGAAAGAGGTTGGAGTTCCAGGGTGGTGCGAGGGAAGAGGGACAAGGACAGGGAGACAGGAAACCTCTGGATAATGGTGGCAGCAGCTTTCCTGGTTGGAATAAGCTCCTTTTCCAGGAAAATTTCAGGATTTGGTTGCTAGAACTTAGATTTATCCACAAGGGGTTCTCAGCCGGGGGTTGTGCCCAGTTGGATCCGTGAAAAATCTGGAAAAGCAGCACAGATCCCAATCCAAGAGATCACCATGGATAAACCCCCGGGGCTGATTTGGGGTACCTGGAGGGAATTTTATCCATCCCCTGGAAAAAGGAAATTCCTCAATCCATCCATTGCTTTCCATGGCTTCCCATTCCCAAATGGAATCATATCCATCAGCATTATCATTCCAGCTGCTCTCCTTCCCTTCTTTTTAATGTTTTCCCTGTTTTTCATTGGAATATCCATCAAAATCCACCAAAATCTCTAATCCAACTCTTTCCCTTGGGGCTGCAGAGGATTCTGTGGGTAAGTCCTGGGATGAATCCAAGCGTTTTCCTTGTATCCCAATGCCTGTGGAATGTCACGATGTCCAAATGGAGACCTTGAAACTGTAAAATGGGAAGTGACGAAAGGAAATTTGGGATTTTCCAAAAAAAACCAGCAAAAAAAAAGGGAGGTGGCAGAAGCCTCGGAGTGAATTTCTGGAATATTCCAATTAAATCCAATGTCTGTCCATAAAATCCAGCACTGCTGGCTTCAAATATAAATCCAACAAAACTCCATTTGGAATCCTCTGTGAGGTCACCGGGCTGGAATTCTGCTGCCTCCTAAAAGGAGACACCAGGATTTTCCGGGAATTTTTCATGGATTGCCAGCAAAATGATCTCAAGAATGGGATTCCTGTAAAATCCATGGAATATTGAGCCGGCATGGCCATTTTTCCCCTTGGAATGGCATCCTTGGAGCTGAGATGGTTTGCCCCGGGAATGAGGCAATGGATGATGGTGAGAGCCTAGGTTTTGTGGGATTTTCCCAGTTTTTTTCATCCAAGGGTTTTGTCCTTCTGGAGACCTGAGCATCGTTGTGTTTTTATGGAAAGATGGGAATTCTATGGATTTATTCATTTATCTGCAGGTTTTGTTGGGATGGGCTGGTTGGGAGGTGCTGGGATGCAACCAGGAAGTCAACCCCTGTCTCCCAAATCCCAAAAATTTCCAGGGAAAGCCAAAAATTGGGAAATTTCAAAATATTAATGCTGGAGTTTAATTGGTTCACTCTCTGCACGGAAATCCCGGTAAACCCACCCTCAGAGTGGCCAAAAATTCCCTAAAAATGCTCCGAATTCTTGGAATATTCTACTTGGAGCTCTACCTCATCTTTCCATGAGGAATAATCCTCCTGGGAATGTCCACAGTGGCTGTAACACCCAGATTTGGGCTGGGACAATCCCAAAAAAATCTGGAAATCGGGGATGGGGTTGATGCAGGCTTCACTTCCCAAATCTGGGAGCTGCTGCTGTTTTCCCTGGATTTTTTTTTTTAGTGGAAAATGAATAACTTTGGGATCTCTGGCTGCAGGAGGAGGAATTCATCGACTGGTGGAGCAAATTTTACGCTTCCACGGGAGAGAGGGAAAAATGTGGAAATTACTTGGAAAAGGGATTTGACACCTTGAAGGTGAGTGGCTGCCGCCGGGTGTGGATCCTTGGAATTCCACTCTCCACGATTTCCTTGGGATTTTTGGCTTTTTTTTCCATCCAGGTTCAAAAAATATCCCTGAAATGTTTTCCCCAGGTGTGGAAAATTCCATTTCCTTTGGAAAAGCCTTCCGGGAAATTCCAGAAATTTTCCCTGGGGAAGTGGTGGAGCTGCCACCCTGGGAAGGGTTTGGGAATGAGGAAAATCAGGAATTTCTCAGGGAAGATGGAGATTTAGGCACAAGAAATGCTAAATTTTACTCAAACCCCTGAAAGGAAGATTCCCTTTGGTTTTAAGGAAAATATTCCCAGCTGGAAGATCTGTATCCATGAAAAACCCACCAGGAGACCTTGGCTTCGTCTGGGTTGTTGGGATGGGCTGGAATTTCTTGTGGGATTCCCAAATTCTCTTCTCCTCACTGCCCCAGAGGGAAACAAGGGGGAAAATTCCTGGAAATTTCTCCCCATGGGGCTGAATTTTCCCAGGATTGAGGAACGCGGTCGGGATTTTTTTTTTCCCCCTGCTCCATCTTTTCCTCCTCAGGTCTACGAGACGGAGCTGGAAAACGTCGAGGAATTTGAGCACCTCTCCGACTTCTGCCACACCTTCAAACTGTTCCGGGGGAGATCCCAGGATTCCAGCGACGACCCCTCGGTTGTTGGGGAATTCAAGGTGGGATGGGCCCTCTCCCTATGGATTGTGTCCAAAGGGGTGGGAATTGAAGAACTTTTAAAGTAATTTTTTAGCCTAAATCGTTCTGTGAGTCCAGGAATTGTGGGAGTTGTGGAATTCTTATCCATGGAAGTGTCCAGGGTCGGGTTGGAGACTGGGATTGGAGCAGCTTGGGATGGTGGGAGGCGTCCCTGAATATGGAAAGGCTGGGAATGGGATGGGGTTGAAGATCCTTCCAACTCAAACCATTCCAGGATTCTGGAGCCCCTCTGCTCTGGGAGTGCTGGGAATGTTCCCCTGGAGAAGGGAAAGATCCCGGGAATGCTGCGAGTGCCTGCAGGGGCTCCAGGAGAGCTGGAGAGGGACTGGGGCCAAGGGCTGGAGGGGCAGGAGCCAGGGAATGGCTTCCAGTGGGAAAGGGGAGCTTGGGCTGGGATCTTGGCATTGAGGAATTGCTGTGTGGGAGGGTGGGCAGGGGCTGGGCTGGAATTGCCAGAGCAGCTGGGGCTGCCCCTGGATCCCTGGGAATGTCCCAGGCCAGGCTGGATCCACCTGGGATCAGAGAATTGTCCCTGCCCATGGACTGGGATTTAAGATCCCCTCCCACCCAACCCATTCCATGATTCCGCGATTCACTCCGGTCATTCCCAGCCTACTCCCGCAGGACCCATCTCCACGTGTTCTTCCCTGAATTCCCATGTCCTTCCCAGGGTTCCTTCAGGATTTACCCTCTTCCCGACGATCCGCGCGTTCCGATGCCTCCCCGGCAATTCCAGCAGCTCCCGGCCCGGGGACTCCAGGAATGCCTGGTCCGGGTTTACATCATCCGCGCCTTCAACCTCCAGCCCAAGGATTCCAACGGGAAGGTATCCCGGCAGGAAAGCTCCGGCTTGGCTCCTGTAGTGGATTCTTGGAGCAGCTCAGCCCTTATTGGTCAAAATTGGGTCAAAATTTGGTCAAAATTGGTCAAAATTTACAAATTTGCCCTAAAATTTAGGAATTTTCCGCCTCCCTTGGAATATCTGGGAATTGCAGGAGCCAACTCTTCCTTTGCTGGGAATTTTCAGGATTAGCTCCATGAGTTTGGTTTTATTTTGGGGGTTTTTTTGGTGTTTTGGTGCTGAAGGAAATCAAATCCCGTTCTCCTGAAAATTCCTTCAGGCGAAGGTTTGCTGGTCTGGAAGGGAAATTCCAGGAAAATGGGAATTGTGTTGGTCCAAAACTCCCCAAAACTCAGGGAAGGGGAAAGTCCTTTTTAAAGTCAATTTTGTTCCACTGGAAAAGAAGTGAAAAATTAAGGAATACTGTGGGAAATATATAGGAAAGATATGTGGGAAAACAGTAAATACACAAGGAAAAATTTATGGAAAATCAATGAACAGATATGAAAATATATGGAAAACACATGGAAAATACATGGAAAAACATATGGAAAAAATATATGGAATATGGGAAAAAATACGGAATATATGGAAAAATAGATGAAGAAATTCCAACCACTTTTGAGTATTCCCCATTTTTTTCAATGGATTTGGAATGGAAGCGTTTAATTCCTTAGAAATCCCCCATGAATGATTCCTGAGGATTAAAAATAAGGAAAAAAAATGGGAGTTTTTTCCATTTAAAACCACAAACCAACCCAAATTTTATCCCAAATTTCCCCTGGGTTGGGAATTTTGCAGAGGCTCATCCCAGCCCAAGGAATACCTGGGTGCTCATTCCATTCCCTGAGCGCTGATTCCCATCCATTCCTTAAAAAACAAATCAGTGGGAAAAGGAAAATCCGGGAGAAATGATGAGAAAACTTGGCCTGGATGTTTTTTCCAGGGAATTCTTGGATGCGGCTGGGACTGTGGATCCCTGTAGACCCAGGAAAAATCTTTCAGGTGGAATGGGATCTTTTCCTTGAATTTTTTCCCTTTTCCTGGCAAAAAGATCCAACTCAAATTAAATCCCCCACTTTCCAAATGGATGCCGAATTCCCAGAATAATTTTATTTGTGAGAGGGATGGGATTTGGAACAACCTTTGGAAAAAGGACTGATTGGAATCCCACGGGATTTTTGTGTTTCTTCCCTGCCCACCTCCAGTGTGATCCCTACGTGAAGATTTCCGTGGGAAAGAAATCCATAAATGACCAGGAAAATTACCTTCCCTGCACCCTGGAGCCTGTCTTTGGGAAGTAAGTGTAGGTTCCGTTCGGGATCCTTGGAATTTTTTGGGTGTCCTATTGAGGGAAATTGTGCTGGGCCAACTGGAACTTCCCATTCCAAAACCCAATTCCAGTCTGGAGCAATCCGGGATAGCGGGAAGTGTTGGGAATGGGTTGGATTTTAGGGTTTCTCCGGTCTCAGTCTATTCCAAGATTCCCTTGGCTCTCATTTGTTAATTCCTGGGATTTTTGAGCCGTGGATTGCGGAGCTGGAATTCCATAGGGGAGGAATCTGGATCATCCCATCCATGGGAAAGATTTTGGAATCATCCCATCGATGGGAACTTCTCCTCATCCGGGAACTTTGATCCTGGATCAATGTTTGAAAGAATGTCTGAAGGAAAAACCTGAGGAACGGAGAGGAATGGGACACTTCCAAATACTCTGGAAAAGGATTATCCACGGATAATTGAGCTGTTTCCCTCAGAAACATGTTAAAATTCCAGGGATAATGGTTTAGTCCGGGAAAAGGTGTTTGGCAAGGGTGGAAATGGAGAAGGGAAACTGAGGAAAGCTCAACTCCGTGGGGCTTTGTTCTCCCAGAAAATCAGGGAATCATGGAATAGCCTGGGTTGGACAAAAGCCCTAAGGATCATCGATCCAACCCCTTCCCAGGACAATCCCAACAATCCCACCCAGACCCTGGGAGCTCCTGGAGCTCTGGCAGCTTTGGGAATGTGGCCATTCCCTGGGGAGCTGTTCCAGTGCCCTCTGCATGAGGAATCTTTTCCCAACATCCTACCTAAACCTCTCCTGGAATAGCTCCAACCATTCCCTGAACCCTTTCCCAGAGATTGCAGCTGTCCCTTGGGATGAGCTCCAGGCTGCCAAAATCCGGGGCTGGGGGCGCAAACAGGGATCAAATCCCATAAAATCCATCTGATTTTCCAAGGCTGCTCCCACCAGTCCAGGCCACCAATGCTGGGACACCTTCCCAACAAAGCAAGATGGAGAGAGAGATGAATTTAAACGGGATTTTGGGAAGGAATTCCTGACTGCGAGGGTGGGCAGGGGCTGGGCTGGAATTGCCAGAGCAGCTGTGGCTGCCCCTGGATTCCTGGGAATGTCCAAGGCAGGGCTGGACATTGGGGCTTGGATCAACCTGGGACAGTGGGAGGTGTCCCTGTCACGGATGCAGTGGTAATGGGATGGGATTTTAAGGTGCCCTCCGACCCAAAAATATCTGGGATTGTGGAGCCCCTCTGCTCTGGGAGAGCCGGGAATGTTCCCCTGGAGAAGGGAAAGATGCCGGGAATGCTGCGAGTGCCTGCNCAGTGCCCAAGGCCAGGTTGGACATTGGGGCTGGGAGCAGCCTGGGATCGTGGGATGTGTGGAATGAGGAGATCCCTAAGCTGCTTCCCGATCCAAACCATTCCATGATTCCTTGACAAACTAAGCCAGCACAACCCAACCTCGACCCTGCTGGATCAGGGAATCTCCGGGACTCTGACCCATCCCATCACCGGTGGCTCGGGGGGCGGGAGCAGGGGAGCGCGCATCCCTTCCCGTGGAATTCCGTCGGCGCCGCCCTCTTTTCCCGGAGCGTTTTCCCGTTCCCAGGATGTTCGAGCTGAGCTGCACGCTGCCGCTGGAGAAGGACCTGCGGGTGGCCCTGTATGACTACGACCTCCTGTCCAAGGACGAGCGGATCGGCGAGACCGTCATCGACCTGGAGAACCGCTTCCTGTCCAAGCACGGCGCCCGCTGCGGCCTGCCCCGCTCCTACTGCCTGTGCGTGCTTCCAGGGAATCGGGGCGCCCCCAAATCCTGGGATCGGGATGCCCCAGTGGCCACGGGATCGTGGCAGGGTGTTCCTGGTGGGAGTGGTTGAAGCTTCCCAGAGTCCCGGTTCTCCTGCGGGGAGGATCTGTTACATCCCGGGAATGCTGCCTGGTGATCCCAGAGAGGGTGTGGCTGCTCCATCCCGGGAGTGGGAGATTGGGCTGGGATCCTGGGATTGAGGAATTGCTGTGTGGGAGGGTGGGCAGGGGCTGGGCTGGAACTGCCAGAGCAGCTGGGGCTGCCCCTGGATCCCTGGGAATATCCCAGGCCAGGCTGGACATTGGGGCTTGGATCCAGCTGGGAGGTGTCCCTGTCATGGATGAGGTTGGAATGGGATGGGATTTAAGATCCCTTCCCAACCCAAACCATTCCAGGATTGTGGAGCCCCTCTGCTCTGGGAGAGCTGGGAATGTTCCCCTGGAGAAGGGAAAGATGCCGGGAATGCTGCGAGTGCCTGCAGGGGCTCCAGGAGAGCTGGAGAGGGACTGGGGCCAAGGGCTGGAGGGCCAGGAGCCAGGGAATGGCTTCCAGTGGGAAAGGGGAGCTTGGGCTGGGATCTTGGCATTGAGGAATTGCTGTGTGGGAGGGTGGGCAGGGGCTGGGCTGGAATTGCCAGAGCAGCTGGGGCTGCCCCTGGATCCCTGGGAATGTCTCAGGCCAGGCTGGATCCCCCTGGGACAGTGGGAGGTGTCCCTGTCCGTGGAACTGAATGAACTTTAACCTCTTTCCAACCCAACCCATTCCATGATTCCAGGATTCCATGATTCCATGATTCCATGATTCCACGATTCCATGATTCCATGGTTCTCTTTGGTTTCAGCTCCGGCCCCAACCAGTGGCGAGACCAGCTCCGCCCTTCCCAGCTGCTCCACCTCTTCTCCCTGCAGCACAACTACAAAGCTCCCACCTACAAATCCGACCGGATCATCTTCCGGGATCAGGAATACCTCCTCTCCGAGCTGGGTAAGGTGTCAGGGATACTTTCGGATAGCAGAATTCCCTTGCTCCAGACAACGGGACGGAGCTGGATGTCATGGAGACATCACCAGGACTGAGTGATGCCGTTGTCTCCATCTTCCCTCTCCGTCCCCTTTGGATCTGAACCATTCCCAAGCTTGTCCGTGCCCCAAATCCTGGGATTGAACACAGACCTTCCATCCAGGAATGCTGACCTTGAGTTGGACCAATCCCAGCACCCCTGGGAGAAGCGGGAAGCTGTTATTGCTGATATTCCAGGAGCTGCCAGAGCAGCTCTTCCATCGGAATCTCATTTTGGGAATGGTCACTAGAGGGAGACAATATCCCACGCACAGACCTGGGAATTATTTCGGGATCTGAGGGAATCGGGGGACAAACCCAACTTGTACAAAGAGCAGAAAAGTCCTGGATTTTTGGGGAGAAGCTTTTTGTTTGCCCATGGCACCTCCATCTGACTCAGCATTCCTGGGTCAGGAGGGGTTTTTTTGGGAAAAATCTGCTTTTAGGCACAAAAAGGGGATTTTAGTCCTAGGAGAAGGTGAAATCCCACTGGGCTGGAATCATGGAATGGTTTAGGTAGGGACCATAAAGATGATCCCGTTCCACCCCCTCCGTGGGCAAGGGCACCTCCCACTGTCCCAGATGATCCAACCTGGCCTTGGACACTTCCAGGGATCCAGCTCGGATCAGCTTCACTGGGAATTCTCTTCCAGGTCTTCCCCACCCTCAGAGCTAAGAATTCCCAATATCCCACCCAAATTTTGGTCGGATTTTTTAAGGCCACCACCCCAGGGACATCACCAGGGACACAGAACAAGGCACAAGCCGGGGCTGATCCCTCTCCGCGCTCCCAGGAAACAAAGCACAAACTCCTTCAGGAATTCAGCTTTTCCCCTGAGGAGAAGGAAAGCAAGGAATCCTCATGGAAAAGTTTTCCAGGGAGAGCTGGGGAGGTGTTTAAATGTGTCCTCCCCTGGTGGCAGTGGCTGCTGTCATCTTCTCCAGCTCCAATGGCAGTGAGTTCAGACAGCAGAGCAAAGCCCGAGGCCTGGCCGGAGCAGATCCGGGATCCAGCTGCGAGCTCCGGAGCTGGATTGGGAATAAACCGGAGCCCTCAAACACGAGAGCTGGGATTTTACAGGCCCCTCCCTCTGGCCCGTTATTCCATAACTCCCAGATTTTGTTGTTCTCCGAGAGGGACTCGTTCTTTTCCCAGTGTGTAAAGCTGCATATGTGTGCACATGCCGGAATTCCAGAGTTTGGGATATCATTGGGAATTAGCCCGGTTGGCTGGAGTTAAGAGTTTCCTTGCTGAGGAAGGAGCTGGGATTGAGCCCTCAAACAATAACATTTACAGAATAATATTTATGGAATAATATTTATGGAGCTCATTGTGTTTCAGTTGTCCTGGAAGGTGCATGACCACAGTGGGGTGAAATCCATCAACTCCAGCCTGGGATTTTGGGATTGTTTGGGTTGGACTCAGGGAATCAGGGATTTTTTAAAAGTTGGGAAACATTTTTATGATCCTGGAGTCCCAGAATTCAGGTGGGAAAAGACCTCCAAGATGGAATCTGACCTTGTCCAAGTGTCGCGTCCTATTGTTCCTTGGACGTCTCCAGGAGTGGGGACTTCACCAATTCCCTGATATCCATGGATAGGGCATCGTGTCCCATCCCAGGAATGGGGTGGGGAGGCAGGAGCTGATCAATGGCTGCACTGGAATGGATGGATGGATGGATGGATGGATGGATGGATGGATGTATGGATGGATGGATGGATGGATGGATGGATGAGGGATGAATGGATCTTTATCAGGAAGTGATGGCAGGCGTGTCCATTACTGAGGAATCTTTGCCGTTTGTGGCAGGATCAGGGAATGGTGTGGAGCAGGTGAGGAGGAGGAGATAATTCCAGATCTTCCGTGAATGGAGAACCAAAAACCTCCTGGAGGGATTGGAGCAGGGGCTTGGACCAGAGCAGGAACCTGGAACAACCCCCAGGCTGTGCTGGTGGTGTCTCCATGTCCTTCCTCCTCCTCCCATTCCCGTCTTTCACCCCAAATCCCACAGAGAAGAAATGGGATCCAGCTGGAGATCCTGGATGGCTTTAAACTCTGGGATAAACTCTTGAGAGTGGAACCTCACCAGAGGGTTTGTGGGAATCTGGATTTCCGTGACTTTAGGAGAGCTGGATCCAGGATTGGGATCAATCATTGGATTCTCCTTTCTGTGGGATCCAACTGGATCCTTGCCGTGTTTTCCCGGCTGTGATTTGTAGGGTGGTTGCACAGGGATCTCCACGGGATTTTCCCACTGGGAATGTTATCCCTGTGCCCGGGAGGGTTTGTGGGGATGGATTTGGAAATGGAGGCTGTGCCACCCCAGCTGTTCCGGGCCAAAATCCATCCCTGTGGGATTCACTGGATTTTATCCCCCCGTGGCAGAGGATGGAAAACCCCCGAATCCGCACCTGGGGCCGGTGGAGGAGCGGCTGGCCCTGGCCGCCCTCCGGAAGCAGGGATTGGTTCCGGAGCACGTGGAGACCCGGCGCCTGTACAGCCCCCTCCAGCCGGACATCGAGCAGGTGCGTCCTGGAACGCGGCCGGGATGAGCCCAGCAGCGGCATCTCCGGATCCAGCTGGGGTGAATCCTGCTGGGAATGTCTGCCCTGGGATCCGGGGTGTTCCCAGGGAGGGCAGGTGGTTGTTCCCTTTAGCATCTGCAGCCGTTTTGGAATTTAATTGGATTTAATTTAATTTAATTCAATTGATTTTAATTGAATCTAATTTAATTTTACATTTTTGGTCTAAAAGTCCTACTCAGAATTCTTCTCCCAGAATCCTGGCATCACTGAGGTTGGAAAAGCCCCCCAAGGTCATCCAAGTCCCCCCACCTTGGCACTGAGTGCCACATCCAGGAATTCCTTGGGCAGCTCCAGGGATGGGCACTCCAAACCTCCCTGGGCACTTCCAAGGCCTGATCGCCCTTTCCATGAGGAAATTCCCGCTGGTGTCCAATCTGAGCCTCCTGTGGTGCAGTCTGAGTCCGTTCCCTCTTATCCTGTTTTTCTCTGGGATCAGATCCTTATTCCCACCTGTTCCAACCTTTCAGGGAGTCGTGGAGAGCCAGAAGATCCCCTTGATCCCTGTTTTTTCCAGGCTGAGGTTCTTTCCCATCTCCCTCAGCTTTTCCTGGTGTTCCAGCTCCTTTCCCACCTCCCTCAGACGCTCCTCAGGATTTACATCCATCAGCACATTCCCAAATATCCCTAAAATAATTTTAAAATGGCCTTTAATGCCACTTTTCCATTGAGGAATCCTCCCATCCAAGGATTCTGGATCCTCCCTGGGGAGGTTCAGGTGTTCCAGTTTGGAATCTCCCAAGGTTTCTGTTTTTCCATGCAGGGAAAGCTCCAGATGTGGGTGGATCTGTTTCCCAAATCCCTGGGACATCCCGGCCCCCCTTTCAACGTCACTCCACGCAAAGCCAAGAGGTAACTTCCCATTTCTTCTGCATTTTTTCCTTGGGAAAGGAGTTGGGAATGCTCAGAAGCCTCAGGTGGGGATGGATTTGGATGAAGGACAGGTGTGGGATCGTCTCCAACCGGGAAATCCATCCATAGGACAACCGGGCTTTCAGGTGGATGAGTTTTCCACCCTCCCATGGTTTTATTCCCGGGATTTTCCAGGTTCTACCTGCGCTGCATCATCTGGAACACCAAGGATGTGATCCTGGATGACCTCAGCATCACCGGGGAGAAGATGAGCGACATCTACGTCAAGGGGTGAGCATTCCACTCCGGAGAATCCCGGATTCCGGGGGCTGGAGGCATGGGAGAGGCAGGGAGGGAAGGAATTCAGGTGGTCCTTGGGTTGGAATTGCTGGGATAGGC